>JBAKFZ010000103.1:0-41738 GCA_037355385.1 Saccharomycopsis sp. FM-2023a
CGGCCCAGGGTATTGCCATTATCTTTGCGGAGTTGAAAAAATCTTATTTTGCCTTGGAAATTTTTAGAAAAATCAGAGACTCTTTAAATGACGTGTCAGTGTTTGTTAACTTGGGGCATGTTTTCATCTTCATCCATAGCAGAAATAATAGTGACCATTAAATCTTTACCTTCATCCCAAGCAGCAGTGATTTTTTCACCTAATTCACCTTCTGGGACTTTAACATCATCTTTAGTTTCCCCATCTGGAGTCATTAAAGATAAGAACCCATCATCAATATCGATTAATTGGAATTCATTTCTTTTGACAACTGGAACACTCATGTTATGGGTAGATGGGGATAAATCTTCCAATTTCTTATTGGTGAAAATATCAATGGCAACCAAATGAACTTTGGCGTGTCCATGCTTACCAGTTTTAGAGGTAGACATTTCAACAATTTTACATGGTCTGTTTTTGATAACAACAAAACCATTCTTTCTCAAAGCAGAACATTGCATTGGGAAAGTGGTGGCGGTACCAGCATCAGCGGTTTCGAAAGTATGCTAAATTTATTAGTAAGTGTATTTAGATAAGTCATTGATATAGGATTATTTCAAAGAATTAAAATTTAACTCTGTTTGTTATATTTTTTCTATTTCCATTTCCAACATATCAATCAACCAAATCAATAAACCAAATCAACCAGATCAATCAATATCAACCAATACAAAAACGTTCATCCATCAGTCAGCTTTGTTATTTTATTATCAATCTAATTTACTAGTTTCTTTAATAACAATATAACAAGACATTTTTAAGTCAAATTTTAATACCCATCAATCAATCAATCATCAATTTTTCATGATATTTTACTTACTTCTTCTTCAGACATGTTGGAATGATAATATTAATATAGTCTTAATGGTTGGGTTAAGAAGAAAAGAAGAAGAAAGAAATTTGGAAAATTTTTTTGTTTTACTTTTTCTCTTTCAACAGACAAGTTTTTTTTGATTTTTTTTTTCTCCCCAGTAAAACTGCAAATCAACAAAAACTAATTTTTTCTACGTTTGCTGGCAACCTGCAATTGTAGGGTAATCCGGTTACCCGTTTCTGCACGTGACATGTCACGATGCAGTGATTAGAGAAGAAAAACCCAAACACCAAATAACCCGGAGCTAAAAACGCAGTAGGGTAATGGCGAAATAATTGAACATGAATTATTGATTTATTTAATAAATTTATTTACAGATTAAAGAATAGTCATAAATATCATTATTGTATAAATATATAGCGAAATATAAATCAAATGAGTTGTTCAAAAAGTTTCAAATCATGATCAACTTCATCATTGCTTAATCCTTTAACTCCATTTGATTTCTTACCTCTGCCTCCAAATCCTCCTAACCCCCCAGCTCTTGGTAAATTCCCATTTCTACCTCTACCTCTTCTACTAATACTAGTACCTGTGGATGAGCCTAATGAATCATTTTCACTGTTAATTTCACTCCCAGAATCAATTTTTCTAGATTTAACTTTTTTAATAACATTATTATTCAAATATTTGGAAACCGCTTGATTTGACATTAAAATTTTTTTAATATCTATTTTTTTGTATCGATGATTTTGAAATTGTGAAAAATTAGTTTCAGAAATAATAACAAATTCTTCATTTGTATCAAAAGATGAACAACCATCAAATAATTTTGATAACAATTCTTGATTTTTAATTTCAAATTCCAAATTTTTTGAATCATCTGAAAATTTTGCATTTTTGATGGTAATATCTAATTCATTTCTTAATCTTTTCTTAACTCTAACACTTGATCTACCCCCTCTTGAAACTTCTGAAGTTGGATTAGTTGATGGTACATTAACATTACTCAAACTATTATCACTTTGATCTGATGATTCAATATCTTTTGATCCAATCACTTTTTTCAAATCTTCAAGTTTTTTCTCAATCAACTGACTATTATCACTAGTAGTATTATATTTATTAAATCTCATTAAGTTATCAGCAAAAGAATTAATATCAAAATTTTTATTATCTAAAATTTCATTATTATCATTCAAAATTTCTTTTTGTAAATCAAAAAAGCTTTCAATATTATTTAATTTTTCAGTCAATGAGTCATTCAAATTTTTATAAACTGATTTTAATTTATCAAAATAAATAGTAGTCGAACGATTCTTCAAATATTCTGTCCAATTTTCTAGTCTTTGAGCTTCATAGTTAGTTTGATCAATAGCCTCAAGATTCAATTCATAAAATTTTTCGAACCCTTTTAATGGATTTAATTTAAATCTTTTGTTTGGTTTAGAGGTGATATATTCTTTGAAATTTTTATCTAATGTACCATCATTAATCATTTGAATTTGTGATTTAATTTCATTAATTCTTTTTTCATACAAATTCTTTTTATTTTTTGACTCATGGATTTCCATTGATCTAAATAATGATTCAATTTTCAATTTTCTTTGATTAAAATTTGTACCATTTGCATCTATAATATATGGTTGAATAATTTTTGATTTTGGAAATTTATTAACTCTTTTAACTGATTTCTTTTTAAAATAATTAGTTTGTAGATCTTGTAGTCTACCCAAACTTTTATTATCATGATTAACTATCGTTTCCCAAAAAGTTTTCAAATCATTTGAAACCTTTTGTTTTCTAAGGTCATCAAAATATTTTTTGCTATTAAGTAAAAGTAATTCATTTACCATTTCTGATTCCTTTTCAGGCAAGTTTTCAGACGAGGCATTAGCATCTAGAATTCTTAATAAGGTCTGATTATTTGAATCATATAATGGTGATAAGTCATCTAAATGAGTAACATTAATTCCATTCCGAACTTTGTCAAGTTTCATTTCATATCTTGAAGCAGAATTTTGTAATGATTGAGCAGCTAACTGGAATTCTTGTTCTGAAATCCCTTCTCTAACTTTAATATGTCTTGGGGCCATTTGTGGGAATCCAAATGGGGGTGGAGGCATAAGATGAGGAGGAGGTGGTGCTAATGGAGGAGCCGGTGCCGGTGGGAAAATTCCATTAGTATTATTACTTTCCATTGTGAAAAGTGGTCTAATTATTGATGCTCCATTTTGCGTTGAGTTATTATCACCTACCAGAGGTTTATTCTTAAGTCTATCTCCATCTTCATCATCTTCATCATCTTCATCTTCATCGTCATCAATCACTTTATATTGCTCTTCATCACTAGAGTCATGGTATGAAAACGCCAGTTGAGAAAGTGGAGCCTCTTCTTCATCCAACAAGCTCAGCAACTTGGTCAATTTGATGGGCTTGGATTCCAACTTTGGTTTGCCTTTAATAGGAGGCAATTTGGCAGACAAGGGCTCATGCAGGTTAAGATTGATGGATGGAAGCGCTTGTTTTTGATTGGGAGAAATCGGTTGTGGAATAACCAGCTCTTTGCCTTCGCGAATTGGTCGAAGAGGAATGTTGGAGTAAGTGCTTCTTTGGGGTTTTGGTTTGACAATTTCCGTAAGTTTTGGAGAAGAAGAAGAAGAAGGGGAAGTACCATTAGAAATGGATGAAGATTTGGTGATAGGTAAAGGAGCAGGATATACTCTAGGTTTTGGAAATAGGGGAGGACTCTTAGAAGCCGAAAAACTAAGAGGACTAAGACGACTCAAAGAAGGCAAACGAGGAGCTTGTTGAGAACTGCTAGAAGATGAACGTCTGGATTTTGATGAGGGCTGCAAGGATAACTTTTGGTATTCTGACAGAGTTTGATAAGGATTATAAACTGTAGGAGAGCTTTTCAAAGGCTCCGCAGTACTTGAGTTGGAAGATGATCTTTGTTTCCATGGTTTTGGAGGGGTATTATCGTTCTTGTTGAATGAAGAGTTGTTACTGAAAAATTGCCCAGTGGTTGCACTGTTGGTCAAACTGGGCAAATTAAATCTCATATTGACACTTGGCTCCGGCACCGAGTCTCTTATAGGAGGACCGATTATGGGAGGCAAATAATTGGTAGATTTGGGAGGAATTTGGGGCAAATTGGTTATAGAAGAAATATCAGAAAAACTTTGCTGCTGTTTTTGTGCAGGAGGTTCAGAGAATTGGAGTCTATTATTATTATGGAGGATAGGAGGTAAAGTAGGGCGGTAAGGAACAGAGACTCGATGGTCAGGAGCCTTTTGTGGATGATTGTTCATGATGAAACCTTGATTGTATGTAGTATAATATAGTAAGGAAGAAAAGAAAGAAAAAAAAAAGTGTGTTTGTGGATTTAAATTTTTGTTTTTTTTTTGTGTTGAAGGAGAAATACCAACCTCCAAAGTTTCCGGTGTTTTTGCTGTCTTTGAGTTTTTCTTTTTGAAGAAATAGCTTGGATGGGAGAATGGAATAGGATAGGATGTTGAAATAAAGATTTCCAGATTTCAAGGAATGATGGACGATTGATTTGCTTGAAACGGGGAGCTTACTTGACACTTTTTCCAAATTCCATCATTAATTTACAAAAGGTAAGAAATTACCCAAGGTATTCGTATTATTACCCCGTTACGAGACCACTGTGACAATCAAATTTTTTGCTATGTTTTTATTCTCAAACATCCTTCGTGGTTGGTATAGGAACCCTCTGTTTTAATGACAATGCCCGTGGAATCAATACTGGTATTTGGATAAGATCACCTACAACAAAATCTCCGAACAGACACATTCTGCAGCCATAAACCATCAAACAAATTGTCCATTTTTTTTATAACTTACTCTACTTTGCTAATATTTTTAACAACTTTACAAATTTTGGTTTTAATCAAAACACTTCAAATCAAATAAGGTTTCCTGACCTCCCCATGCGTCCTGCGAGCTTGTGCGTCAAGGTGCGTCCAACATACATCTCCTTAAATTTGGGTGTTAAATTCCTTGATAAATCCCAAACATTCCTCGAAGACTGTCTTTTGTATTCATTTTTTTGATGAATCAGCTTACTCAAGAATGATTCTTCAAAGCTCTAAGTATGGGCTTGAATTAGCTAAAAATGATACCGAAGAAAACATTGTTTTCATAAAAGGAAAATATATATTTGATGATGAAAAACTACCGCAAATTGAGCCTGGATCAGAGTATATTTTGGAAAATTTGAAATCACAACAAGTCATCAAACTACAGAGGAAATACCATATCACTGAACCAAAAAAATTCCAGCGAAAGATCAATATTTGGGTGGTTTTGCCATTCTGTTTAATATCCTTGATTCATTTCATGACAAGGTTCACCATTGCAGTGGCTAGTGAACAAGGCATGAAGGAGGACTTAAAGATCACGGATCATCAATACAACATTGCCCTGGCAATTTTCTTCGTACCTTATGTGTTATTAGAGTTATTTCTGTCATTAATATTGAAATATATCCGTCCACATTATTTTATGAGTTTTTATATACTTTGTCTTGGAGTGACGGTGTTGAGTAATGGATTTGTTACCGATTACAAAGGATTACTAATTTGTCGATTCTTTACTGGGTTATTCCAATCAAACTCATCCGCAATTTACTATATTTTGGCAAATTATTTTATCAATCATCAAAGCCAGCAAGTCTTCACTTTATATTACTCTTTCGGTACCATTGGAGGGATAATTAGTGTCTTAATAACAAAAGTATGCTCAAAGGTTGATTTACTTTACCATTGGAGTTGGATTTTTATAATTGAGGGAATAATCACCATGATATTATCAATAATCTTATTCTTTTCAATTCCTGATTTCCCCGAAGGAGCAAGGTTTCTAAATGACGAAGAAACGGTCTATATTGTCAAGAAACTAGAAATATATAATGGGAAAAGCGGGTATCAATTGAAATTCTCCATTAAGGATATTTTGTCCGTTTTGAAAGACCCCATGATTTGGTGGGGGTCATTGATGTATCTTGGAATCTTGTCTTGTTCTTACGGGTATGCGTATTTCGAACCAACCATAATCTCCAACACTGCCGATGTTTTGACCAACGTTGATGAACTAGTATTACAGGGACTACCATTTGTATTGGCCTTGATATTTTCTAATCTACTAGCTTATTTTTCGGATTTGATTGCTAGAAGATTTCCTTTCATCTTGACATGCTCACTCTTATCCTTAACGGGGTTGCTAATAATCTATGAGAACCCTCAATCATACCTCATCAACTACGTTGGGTTGAACTTGACGATTGTGGGCTTGAGTTGTGGGATACCCATGATTGTATGCTGGTTCACCTTGAACTTTGCAGGCCATTTGAGAAAGATCGTTGCCACAACTTGTTTGGTCAGTTTTGGTAATCTTGGGGGGATCTTCTCGGTGTTTTTGTTCAATAATAATCAGGCTCCGTTTTATTCATTAGGGATTCGGGCAAATATTGGGTTTTTGAATTTGGGGATTTTGGCAATGTTGTGTTATGTGATAACGCTTTTTTTGAAGACAAAGAAGAAGACTAATGAAAATTATAGAGAGTTTTTTGAGACGTTGTCAACAAGGGAGAAGATTTTTTGGGGAGACCAGAATCCTAATTTTAAGTATTTATTGTAATGGTTTACAGTTTAATGGTTTTCAGAAAGAATTGTAAATAAAAGTAAACAACTAAACAGTACACAAGACAAACAAGAAAATCATCAAAAATTAATCATTAAAAAAAGTAAGTTAAACCATTCTATCAATGGTTTCACGGTTTGTGGTTGTAGGAGTTGGAATTGGATTGGAGTTGATGTCAATATTGAGAAGTGAAGCTGATCTAACCACAGTATCTTCATCATGTTCATTAGTTGATAAATTTGGATCAGAATTATTACTATTATTGTTATTATTATTATTATCCTTATTATTACTTTCGTTTTGTCTAATAGTTTCATATTTACCAACAATGATTGAATTGATTAAATCTCTTTTACTTATCCCCATGAATTTCCAAAATAATCGATATTTCCAATTGTAATATTTTGATTCAACTCTGGCCACTGCAAGAGCTTCTAATTCTGGATGTTGTTCAAGAGCTTCATGAGCTCTAATTGATAATGGTCGAACAGAGTTAAGATATTCATTATAAGTTTCAAGATTATGAAGTAAAATTTCATTATTTTCCTCTCCATTATTTAAACTATTGATATTCCAAGCATATCTATCAACTAATGATAATTCTGCAATGTGTCTTCGATTTTCTGCCATGACTCTTTCAGTTTCTCTTAATCTGGAAACTTCTTCTTCCGTCATTAAATCAAACCTATGAGGATCATCGTTTATCGTAGTGGAACTATTATTATTATTTTCTTCTCCTTCCTCACTCTCATTATCTTGATCATGACTATTAAGATTTTCTGCTAATCTATTTTTCAAATAATAATCTCTTTTGCATAATGGACAACAAGCTTTTCGATTACTTAACCACGGATCCACACAAGTTTTATGAAATACATGACCACAAATTAATCCTCTAACAACATCTTCACTTTCAAAATCTTCAAGACAAATAGCACAACTTTCCAGATCAAATAAAGTTTCTGTTTCTTTAGGAGGTTGATGAATAGAAATTGTAGATTTAATCGTGGCTAATGATTTAACATCATCATTATCATCATTAACAATAATGGATTTTTCATTATTGACAACATCAATATCAGGAGTTTCCAAGGCCATTTCCACAATGTCTTGTTCATTATTGATATCATTATTAACATCATATTTAATTTCAGTATGAATGTTTCTTTTTAAAGCATCTTTTTCTGCTCCTCCTGATAACCAATCATTGTAACTTCTTTCTGGAAACAAATAATTCAATTCTTCACTAGTTAGCCTAAACCTTTTGGAGAATTTGATAGGTCTAGTCATGGTTAATCCATTAGTGTTATGATTATTATTACGATTATTTGATAAGATTATTCCAAATCTTCCAAATCCCACTTGACCAGATTCTCTTAGATGTAATTGTGGATCAAACGAATTTTGATAAACCAAATCATGACTTAGCTCTCGTAGATCAGAGTTTTCTTCAGCATTAACAAACATTACTCCTAATTTAGCTCTAATAAAGTAACGAAGGGAAAAGAAAATAAATAATAAAGCAATCAAAATCCCCACCACGATCGCGAGATAAAATAGAGCCTGAGAAGGCTTGTTGGTGTCCCAACTCAGCCCTTTGGAAGGCAAGGTGCTGGTAGGAGAGGCAGCACTAGAAGAGGTGGTAGACATGGATTAAAGCCTGGGAAGATAAGACTTTGGGGGCGATTTTTGAAGTTTGTTTGTTTTGATGAGATCCTTTTTTTCTGCAAAATTTATCAAGTGACAGCACCACGGGAGTTAGTAGTTAATAAGGGAATTATGAATATTGAATAATAAATAGTTGTATCAATAAGAATTGATATAAATATATACTGAAATTATAAAAACAGTGGTTTTCAGGAAATCAGGAGTTTTTTAATGAGTGAAAAAGTTTTCAGAAATAGAGAAGTGACGCCTTTATGATACACCGTTAAACTACATTACTTGTGTTAATAAAAAATCCATCAATTCTAATATACAACCCCTACTTGAATCTTTGCCAAATGGCATCTTCTCCAAACTCTTCATATTGACTTTTAGTTAAAAACCCATCAAAATTATTCATACTACTTAAAATTCCGGCTCCAATCCAAGCAGCATGATGTCTTTCCAAAAGATTTAATGGAGCATAACAACTAACTTGGAAATTTGGTAGTAAATTTGTTAATTCAAAATAAATTCTTTTTTCAATATCCGAAATCATTGATCCTCCACCAGTGACAATGATATTAGTTAATAATTGGGTAATGATTTCCGGAGTATCTTTATATTTATTCAAAGCCGAAAGAATCAAATCCACAAGTCCTAAAACCGGTCCATTGTTATTGATATTATTGTTATTGTTATTCATGTTTGAAACAAAAGCAGTTGGTTTGAATAGAGTTTCAGGAATTAATAATTGTTCAGCATTAACTCCAATGGTTCTCCCATCCGGTAACTTATAATTTTTTGTTTCAATACCAAAATTTTCAATGTTTTGAGGAGTTAATTGGAATTGAGCCATTGAGAAGACTGAATTTTTGAAATCGTTAAATAAAAATAAATCAGCATCATAATTTTTAAATGATTCAGAGATTTCTGATAATTTTAAATTTTGAATTTTTTTGGAAATTAAATCATCATTCGAATAATATGATTGTTTTAAATAATTAAATATTTGGAAATTTAAAAAGTCTCCAGCATATTTAGATTTAATAATACTTTTTGGTAATATATTCCCATCAATAATCCCCGTAACGTTTGCTAAAGGTCCACCAATATCCACGATTAATCCATTAGATCTACCAAGTCCATAAGTGATACAAAGCGGAGTCTTCAAAATACTAAAACTAGGAACATTGAATTTTTCAAAAGCCAATTCTACTAATTGTTTTTTATTTTTTTTGGTGTTATTAACTGGTTCAGTAGTTACTAAAGGATAATCTTCATGATTAATAGATAATTTATTATAAATGTGTTGCCAGTTTTTCTCCAAATTGTCCCAATTATAAATCAAACCATCTTTTGAAAGAGAATAGATTTCTAAATCTTTGAAATTGTTTTGTTTGTTTTTGATGTAAATATCGTCACCAAAGTAGGTTTCGCCAGTGCTGGAGTTTTGGGCGTAATGGGAGGTGAACACCAATGGAGGAAGCTCATCGTTTGAGAAGCCGGCACGAGAAGTAGAGGATCCATTCTCAATGACCACAGACGGTACGGTAAAGGACATATTAAAACTGAAAGAAAAGTTGTTGTTTATTAGTGGGAGAGTTAAAAAACGCGAATTTGAAATTTTTTGTGGGAAGAAAAACAGAAATTGTGAGGATAAGTGAGAAACCAGCAATTATCAACCAATTATCAGCTACAAAATAAATCAAGAATGGCCACGAAAGAAGAGTATGAGGCCTTGAAGAAGAAACTTCATCAGTCGATTCAAGCCAAAAAGAACATTGATAAACAACTCAGTGAGATTGAAGAGGACATTTATGCCAAAGAATCGCTTTATCTCAGCAGCTCCCATCAGGGCAATAATAACAGCAGTGGCAGTATCATCAGAGGCTTCGATAGTCTAGTTGGAGGCTCAATAGGGGCTGCTGGAGGCGGGAGTCAGTCTTTGAGTAGAAGAAAACTTTCATTCACAGACGATGATAGAATCTTCAGTTTAAGTAGTGCAATTTATGTCAAACATTTGCAAAAAAAGAACAACTTGTTAATGATGAGTAGTAATAGTGGGACTAATGGTAATGGCAATGAAGAAGAAGAAGAGGAGGAAGAAGAGGAACAAGAACAGCCTCAGTCTTCTTCAGGGAGAAAGAGAAGAAGGGACGATTGAGTTTCTATGTTATGTTATTCTATTTTGTATTATCTTAAAATAAACGGATTTTGGTTATTTGTGTTCTTGTAGACCTTGTTCTGGTAAATTGATAGTTTCATTCAGCTTTTTATCACAGAAATTGTTGAAACATTTCAAAACATTCGTAAACCCACTCTTTCTGACCGCAACCAACTGGTGGTTCAAGAAAAAAAATATTTTACTTCGACTAAACAGTAACATCTCAAACATAAAATGACTCTTCCCATTAAAACATAACAACCTCTCCCAGTATGCTCAGCTTGTCCGCAGCCATCTGGTCCTCTGTTAAGCCCATCCTTAAAATCTATTTCATTATCATAACTGGTTTTGTTCTTGCAAGAAAAGGAATTTTAAGTGTAGAAACTCTGAGAAATTTATCTGATCTTGTGGTCAATGTTGCTCTTCCTGCTTTAACTGGCAGTAAAATCATAACCAATTTATCATATCTTGATGCCAAAGCCATCGGTGTCATCTCCTTTGTTTGTCTCTTAATCCTTACTTTTGGAGGACTAATGGGAGTCTTATTGAATTACATTACCCCAGTTCCCAAAAGATTTTATTATGGGTTAATTTGTGCTTCTATTTTCAATAATATTGGGGATTTACCCATTGCTTTTATTCAAGGAATCCCCAGTGTCATCTTTGATACAGTAATGGTGGATAAAGGAGTGGCATATGTTTGTATCTTCAGTTTTGCCCAAATGTTGATGTTTTTCAATGTGGGATTTGTTAATTTGATTGGTTTGGATTTTAAAAATCAAAAAAAAGAAATTGAGGAGAAGGAAAGTAATGATAATATTAATGATAATAGTAATGATGATGTGGTGTTGACTAGTGAAAATCATAATAATAATAATATTGATAGAATTAGCAGGACTTCAAGTAGATTTACAAACTCTTCTAAAAAAGTGGATGAAATGATCAATGAATACAGTGAAGCCAACAATTTACAGAATGATAATATTGATCCATTAAATGAATTATCGTTGATCAAAACAAAAAGCAATCAAAAACAAAAAGTAAATGATGAGGAATCAATCTTACCTACTACTACCACCAAAAAGCCCTCATTCTTTACCAGATTCATCTTGAGCAGTTTAATTTCCATTCTTGAAAATTTTAAACGTCCGGCTTCCATTGGGATTGTATCAGGAATCATTATTTGTTTAATTCCATGGTTGAAAGCTTTGTTTGTGCCATTCCACCATCATGTTGATTACCCCAATGCTCCAGATAATAACCCACCATTACATTTCTTAATTGACATTGCCACTTATGTTGGTAATTCTGAAGTTCCATTGGGTTTACTACTATTAGGTGCCACTTTGGGTAGATTACAAATTAAAGAAATTCCCAAAGGATTAATTATCACTGCTTTATCGCTCGCTTTAGTTAGATTGGTAATCTTACCCATTATTGGGGTATCATTAATGACAAAATTCCGTAACTTGAACTGGTTCAACGATGATATGGAAAGTTTTTTGTGTCTTATGTGTTGGGGCTTACCTTCCATGACCACCCAGATTTACATTACTGCCTTTCATACCCCAACAAATGGACCGCATTTGCAAATGGACTGTATGGCGATTATCTTATTGACCCAGTATTTGTTCTTGATCATCTCGTTTCCTATTTTGGTCACTTACATTTTGAAAAACTCTTTGGGATTTTGATGAGAAAAAGAGCAGTTGGTCTGCAATTATGGATATGATTTGATTTTTTTTTGGTTTGGGTACTTAGATTGATAACAGCTCTTAGTTATAAAAGATATCTGTCTCTTTTAACTATACAAAACTTGGATTTTGCATATTTCATAAGGTTACTGATTATCATTTTCAAATTGATTTCTTCAATCAAACTCTTAACATTTCTATATGACGAGCCTTTTCATTGGAGATTCGGCACGTAATAAGTCTTTTCCAACTTTCATACAAGCTGCATCAAAACGTCTAAAGATACAGTTATTGGAACAATTAAATGCAAGATATTAGAAATAGATAATTGAATATAAATGCATTCAATTGTTTAATTTTATTTAACACAAAACAAAAATCTTTGCAAGCTAAGTAATAAATTTAATCGAAAGGCTAGCCACTACAGAATCTACACATGCTAATCACCAATAATCTATTTCAAAGTGTAGTTCTTGGTCAGGTGGTATAAAGAGGATGTAAATTTCCTATATAAAAAAAAGATTTGTTTAACACAAAAACAAAAAAGCTCCTCTTTTCGCCATTTAGCTTTATTGAATTTCGCGACTTCACCAAGTTTTTTAACTTCAGCAGGGAAACGTTCTTCGTCAATGATTTGATTTCAATCTTATTGACTGCTATATATTGTTGACTTGCAGTAGAGAACTTATCATTTTTTAAATGGACTTTCAAAAGATTGATCAAGTTACAGATACAATTTTGAAGCTGATATTTTTGAGAGTTATGGCCCATTCAGATCTCCGTTAGTGCATGTTTTTGGAAATTGTTTGATGTCTGATTGATTATGATGTTAGACAAAAAAAAAAAAAATACCCTCTTGATTTAAATTTAATAGAAATTAATGATTCTCTATAATAACTCCGTATAAAATATTATTGCTGACTGCTTTTAATATTTGCTATTTATTCATTACAAAACATAATAGACATATAAAAAGAGACAATATATTATAAATAAACCAGTGATTTTAGATTTAGAATATTAAAAAGTTGATGTATTTTGGAACTTTGCTTTACCATTATCAATTTCCACAAAACTCAATCGATCTTCTGTCTTTATGGGGATCTCTGTACTTGCTTGAATATCTTTCTTAACTTCTTTTGTATCATCTTTTTTGTATACTTGTTTATAATTCATCTGATTGTTTGACTGTAATAAAATGACAGTAGGACCAATGACTGTGATATAATTATCATTAATTAAGAAATTCTTAATAAAATCACTAACAATTTTGAGACTTCTACTTGTGAAATTAACAAAACTATTCAAATAGGTGTTGATTGTTTCTTGTTTAACAAAATTATAAGATTTTGGAATTACTTCTTCTTCCTCAGGAACAATTTTCTTGACACTTTTAAACCATTTATTAACAGATTTTTCCACGAATTTTTCACTTTGTCCATTATTCTTCAAGAAAAATTGTTTGTAAATTAAGTTTGATAAATCATTTATACCATTAATTTTTAAACCCAATACATTTTTTTTATTGATTAAAATTCTTTCGTTTTCTAATAATTCTAACTTTAATACTTCTCCATTACCTAACAACCCCACAATTCCTCTCCCGGTTATAAAACTAAATGAGTGATAATGGTTCAACCCAGTTTGTGAAGTAGTTACTTGTTTTGCTAATTTTTTAGAGACTTTACTAGGGAAGAATTTCTTTTTAATGGTCAAATTCCCACAATAAGTTTGGATTGATTCACTATTGAAAATTGCCCAATCACTTGTCCCGTCGAGTTTCAAAATCTCAAAAGTTTTGTATGAATTTGTATGATTGGCAACTGTGGCATTGAAAGGAACAGTTGAAATGACTTTTTGGTAACTTACCGGATACTTGAATCGTAACAATTCCAGAAGATTGGAATGCAACTCACTAGTGATCAATTTCAGGAATGGTGAATCATTATTTTGTGGGAAATAAAGAGAAATCAAAGAATTCTTGCGTAAATAAATAGGATAAGAAGGAGGTGATTGGATAGATAATAATGTCGGGGGTGTACCAATGGGCAAGAAGTTGGGGGATTCCAACAACGGTTTGCTGACACTCAGTAGAGCCCTTAATTGTTTCATTGGAAGGGGTTGAGGAAGTTTGGGAATTGAAAAGTTGGTGATATTTTTTTGGAGGTGAGTTTTTCGAGTCTAAAAAACGCATCAAATTTCATAGGCCAATAATGAAATTTGAATTTGGTTTTAAATGTTGCTTGAAATAGTTAATAGAGTAGGTAATTTCATTGAAAAAACAATGAAGATAATAATCAGTTCAATCGGAAGGTTTTAAAAGGTTAATATTCTGAAAAAAAAATAAAAATGTAATAAATTTGCGAAAGTTAGCAATAGTTTTCACCAAAATAATAAAGACATAGTATTTCTTCTTTTGTTTTAGTATGGTTATTGAAAAATATAATATCCCAATGTATCAATATATCATTTATAAGAAGAATTATAAACTGTCAGTTTTAAAAGAAATCGTTGATTTTTGACTCAATGATTTTGAGAAATATCGTAATTGAAAAGTTAAAAACTAGATTAAAAAAACTTTTGAAATAATTCAATACAGCAACAAGCCTTCTGGCCCAGAGTAATGCCACTATACTTACCTTCAGCTTTAATGGAGGACTTTATGGGAATGTCTTGACATCCTGAACGGTGCGTCGCTTAAGATGCGGATCATATAAAGTAGTAAATGTTTACTTTGAGCTCTATTTTAGAGAAGAAAATAATACTCCTGCGGAAAAAGATTAATATTCAAGTACTATCAGTGGTATCATATTATTGAAATACTCCCTTTCCTTCTGGTAAACTGCACAATTGCAATAATACTATTCAATATTAACTGTCATTTTGCCCGTGCCGGCCGCAGCTTTGTGTTTACATAACAAAAAATATCAAAACAAAAACAAAAACAAACAAATGGCACAATACCTTTGATTTAATTTCATCCACCCATAGACGACCAAGATTCGTTTCTGATCATGAAACGATCTGGATATTCAGTATGTCTCTTTCAATACTTGCTGTTTTTTTAAAAGTTTTACTGACAATTATCAGTTTGGGAAGCGTGTCGATAAAGAAGACGAGGAAGCCATCTTCACCCCAACACAAAATACTTCACCCGTCAAGGCCAGTCTTGAAAGAAACCCATTGCCATCTCATCAGCGACCATCGTCTGTTAATAAAAATAATGCCTATTACCCAACCCATACCCCAACTAACAATAATCATACAAGGCTCAGAACAAGGAGATCGGCATCCCCTAGAAGACTGTCAATAGGAATTCATACTCCTAAAAAAGTGAGTCGAACTCCAAGAAGTCCGTATGCCAGAAGGTCTTTAGCTCAAAGTAATTTGATCCGTTTTAGCAATTTCAATAATACCACCAGTGTTTTAACCCCTCTAAGGGATCGAAAACGTCGAGCTGCTTCTCCTTTCAATGATTTGAAACTATTAAGTAGGGTGCTATCAAGGGAAAAGGAAACCATTAGAAGAAGTACTGAACAATTAACTCCCAAAACTACTTTAGAACCCCCAGTACAATTCAATTATTCTGCTAGTCGACATGGTTACTCCAAAAAACCAGATAGAACTTCGTTATTACAAGACGAAGATAACATATTGTTTAATTTCAACTTTAATAATGGTGATGAGGATGATGAAGACACTGATATAGAAACCTCTAGAATTATTAGCGAAAGTAGGAGGAAACGATATGATCTGTCATCAAGTGAAAATTCCAATGATAATTTTGTGGATCCATTTTTAGAAAATGAATTGAGGAGAATCACTGAAGGAATCAAAAATTCACAACATTTGTTTAATAACACATTAAGATCTCGTTTAAGTGATCTCTCTAGAACTTCAAAAGGTACCACTACTCAACAAGTTGGGAATGTTTCACAATTTTTTAATCAAGGAGACACTACTCCCACTCCAATTAGAAAAAGACGTTCTAGATCAGAGAATCAAACGCCATCTCCTGTTCCATTCAATTTCCATTCTTTACTTGATGTGAACTCAAGTTTAAATCCTCAGTCTTTTCATCTGAAAATTGATTTATCAAAAGATCTTTCAAATACCTTTATAAATAATAACTCTAATAATCTACTAAATAACAGTTCCAACTTACTCAAAAATAATAATGACAATGATGACGATTTACAAATTGATCAGGTGTTGGACGTTACTGAAGAAATCAGAAGTTTACAGAATAGAGATTCTTCAAGATTCGAAATTCATGATCCAACTAATGAGTTTTCTAGAAGTATTTTATCTGATCCAAGAGTTTCCATGGGAACAATGTCTTCTGATCCAAAAATATCTTTAGGCTCACCAATGAATAATAGTATTGTTGGTAAAATCAATCTTGATGAAGATGTTACTCCTCCTAATTTACAATTTCCTGGTAGAACTTTAGATGATCCTGAAACAGGAGGATTTGATTTAACTAATATTGATGATATGAAACAAGCTAGTTATGATTTAAGTAGTAATTTCATTCAAGATCCTATTGATGATGGGCCCGAATTGCAAGATCCTATTGAAACAGATATTCTACAAGGAGTTACAGAAGCTACTTCTCAAGAACCTTTTGAAAAAATGGTATCTGAAGATGATGAAGAAGAAAAACAGGTTGATATCCTAAAGTTAAATGATAATGAAAACGAAGCATCTGAAATCAATAAAGAGAGTATTTCAGAGGTGGAATTTGAAGAGGATAAAAGGCAATCAATTGAACCAGAAATTCTGGATATGTCTATGCAACACAGTTCAGCGATGCCAATACCAGATTATTCAAAAGAACAAATTGAGACTGTAACTATTAAAGCTCCATTAAATGATATTACCATTGATCAAGTTGGTGATACTTCAAAATTATCACATTATACAGATGAAGAAGCCAGAAGAAGACTTAGTGAAGCACTTTCCAATCCAGATATGTCCGGAATGATTATTCATGATGATATAAATGATTTTGATATATCTTTAACAATTAATAATGATATTGAGAACCTTGGAATTGATCTTTCTCAATATGATGGAGAAAAAACTTTTAATAATAATGAAGAAATTGATGATGTTACCATAACTCAGTTTGATACCAGTGCATTAATTGGCGGCTTTGCTCCAGATGTCCAATACAATATTAATGATATCGAGAAACTAAACATTCCCAAAGATGATCCATCAAAACTTCCAAAAAAATTTATAAAATCAGTAGCGGAATACTTTCTTAATGAAACTCCTAATATTGAAGATAATATTTTCAATAAACTTTTACCATCAAAATCCAAATCTCAAAAATTAAATCCTCAAGTATTAGAACTTTTATATGAAATTTCTGATACTTTTATGAAGAATCAATGTGAAGATTTAATTGCTTTTGCTGATCATGCTAATAGGAAAACCATTAATATAAACGACACGATTTTATTATTTAAAAGATCTAGTGATAAATCTTTCAAAAAAAATATTTTGGATTTGATTTTTAGTCAATCAAATGATTTTTTTTCAAAAGAATTATTAAACGAAATTGAAAAAGATTTATATGATGTTAGTGTTTTGGGTAAACAACAAAAGAAAGTCAATAAACAATAATATATTACAGGATTTTTCAGATGTCGAATTGATAAGAGTACTCGGAGAAGTTTGTATAAATATTAGATAACATTTGAGAAGATTTTTCAGCAAAGGTGAAATTCTCTTTTTTTGTGATTTATAACGAAGTTATAATAATTACATTTTTTATTTCTTTGTCTGTATAATACAGTTTTACTAATGACTAGTTCAATTCTTTAAGTTAATACATGTGTGCTTGTTTTTAACGTGAAGCATCAGTATCTCAATTATTTAACCAATATTTAATTCTTGACTAAGATCGATGATTAGCGTATGAGATATGAGCTCATGCTCATAATAAATAAGTATTACCTTAGACATAGTCTGTTAGCAATTGAAATTCAATTATACTAAGTTTAATTTGATTACTAGGTGATTATTATCATAAGTTTTTGAGAATTATCAATTTCAATATATTAGGTGACCAAAAAGTCCCGAGTGATTGATTTGTACTCTGGTATCTTGTGAACATTTCAGCGTGGATTTGAACCCAGTCGTATTCTCATGTAAAGTATTAAAGTATAATGAGTAATCAGTAACTTGATCTAATGATTCATAACCTAAGTAAATCCATTCTTAGGAAGAAGTCAAGTGACTTACTACCTTTAACAAGGCCATTTTCAATCATAGAGTTGAGAGATTAGATCGAGGTTACTAAGTTAATTTCCTGGACGGATATACAAGAATGGAGTGTCCAATGCATGACATTTTCATCCCACAATTAACATTGACTTTTGAATTCATGAATTATGTATTCTGTCTTTTTATTGATTGTTCTTCATTTACTTACTATTCATAAAATAAATCTCTTTTCAAATCAGTCAAAATTCTTATAATTTACAAAATGATCCATAAAAGTTTTCAAGCTTTTTTTTGATTATTTCAAAATACTCTTTTCTGCCAACTTTTTTTAGTAATCAATTTTCTTTAAGACATTATAATGTCTTTAGTACTTGATTTGTTTTTAATCAAGAGTTGATTGAAAAATTCATGACTGTTTATATTTTTAAATTTTGGAACGATAACATTGTAAAAATGGATTCATAATAAAGGAGCAAAATATAATTTGTCGCTCATGAGCAAAGTATTAAAAAGTCCGGGTAAACTTTTAGTTTTTTTTACTATAAAAGGAGCTCATTTCCTCCAACTTTTTATTCAACTTAGATTTTTCTTTTCTTTGTCGACGTACTTCAGTAAGTATTCCCCTAATAGATATTGAATAATCTATTATTAATTAGGTCCTGAAGTTTCAATTTTTACTAACACATTTTATAGTAGGATCATTTCTATAGGTCACGTCTCTCTTTGACTCTTCTAAAGAGCCACTGAATCCAACTTGGTTGATGAGGCAAATACCCTCAGGCCCTAGAATGAGGATTGAAAATAGCTTGTTCTGTGATCCTAGTTGATCCAGTCATCTACCTTTCTTCCGTCCTTTTGCTTAATGGTTTGTTTTTACAGATTTTAGAAAGGAGCGATGATTTCTACCCTTTTAGACATACTTCTCCGAAGGAGTTTTTGAGGGTGGGCGTGAGTGGCAGTCTGACAAGTTTCCTTTAAATATTTTCTTTTAATATAATAGGAATTCTATTAAATCTTAATTGTAAATTTTTTTGATTTGAAATAATTCTTCAGAATTAGAAACTTTTATAAATTTTTTAAATGACCTTGACAACCACTTATAAAGGAGTTATTGAAAAGAAGTAATCATGTTAATTTAATTCTATTCAAGGTGTATTGGAATTAAAAGCTAATTATCATTTATAGAAAATGAGAATATTAATATTAAATGCTTGATTGCAAAAATAATATTATATAATACAATCTACTCTGGGGCATAGAAGACTTTTTAAATTGTGTTCGTAACTAAACCCCATAAAGACTATGAGCTGACTATTTAGCAATTAGCCAATTTATACAGCCCAATCGAACGGATCGACACGATTAAATGTGGTGGTCTTATCAGAAATATCTGAATGTTCTTTCAAGTTTTCCATCAACTTTTATAATTTTAAGATCACAGCGAAGTTTACGTTATTTTGTTTATTTTTCATTTATTTAAATTACTAATCTGAAGTAACTAAAATATCACATAAACAAATGTTTTAAAAAAAAAAGAATACCAATGTATTCGAGTAATTGTTGAACAATTTTTTTTGAATTTTTTTTTGGAAGTTTTTGTAAAGTATTTTTTGATTTTTTTTGATTTTTGAGTAATTTTTTTTTGGTAATATTTATTATTATAAACAGGCTATTTTTGTTCCTTTTTTTTGAAATAATTATTTTTGATTCCTTGTAAAATAAAAAGGGAAGATTAAGTAATGGAAAATCAGATTATTATTTTTTTTTTCTTTTTAATTTGTTGACAAAAAAATTTATATCTAGCCCAAATAAACAACGCCCAGTGTTGGTAAATAAATAAAATAATAATAACAAGGAAATAATCTTGACACGGAAATAAAAAGAAAAGATAAGATAAATAATAAGACAGACTTTAAAATTATGGATGAATCAATTAAAAAAAAACGTAATGAAACTGATTAATAAAAAAATAATTGATTGATAAAAACATCGTTATGAAATTCACAAGTAATAAAAAAAAATGTTAATAATAAAACAAGCAAGCAACGTAGCAAAACACAAATATGAAAATAATAAAAATAAGAAATTTTTAATTCAATTAGGTTTCTTCTTCCTTTGCTTTTCTTATTTGATTAAGTAATAAAGAGTAATAAATAAAAAAAAGTTTCGTCAAGTCATTTAATAAATTCATTTGAAATCACAAATTAACAGCACAATAGAATAGATGCATAATGAAAATAAAAATTAAAAATAAATAAATAAATCTGTCTTAGTATTGTGGTTGTGGTTGTGATTGTTGTGGTTGCTGTTGTTGTTGCTGATACCCTTGATTATGATTAGTATATTTATGATTGTTATTGTTGCTATAATTTCTTCTGTTATATTGAGTAGTGGTATTGGCATTTGGTAATTGTTCAAGAGCAAAAGGTCTTGGAACAGCATCTGAATCATCAGCAACATATAAAGATTTATCAATGGTAGCAGGAATTGGTTGAATTTCAGTACTTAATTCTTGTTCAATTTTATATAAATTAAATCTATCGTTCCAATTAATTAAATTAATAGCTAAACCTAAATGACCAAATCTACCTGATCTACCAATTCTATGTAAATAAGTTTCAGCAGTTTTTGGGAAATCAAAATTGATAACAACATTAACTGCTTGAATATCAATACCTCTGGTTAATAAATCAGAGCAAACTAAATTTCTAACTTTACCTTGTCTAAACTCATGGAAAACTTTATTTCTAGCACTCTGTGGCATTCTAGCATGAGAAAAATAACATGAATAACCAAGTTCAGTGATTTTTTTGGCTAACAATTCAACTCTACTAGTCGAATTGCAAAAAATAATCGATTGATTAATTTGTAATTTTGAAAATAATGTATTTAAACAATGTAATTTTTGTTTTTCTTCAACAAAGGCATAAAATTGACTAATACCTCTTAAAGTTAATTCATCCATTAAATTGATTTCATATGGTTTCGTTAAATGTTTATCCATAAAAGATTTGACCGCCAATGGGAAAGTGGCAGAAAATAATAACGATTGTCTATCTTTTGGGAAATACATCAAAATTTGCTCAATAATTCCCACAAATTCTCTACTTAACATTTTATCAGCTTCATCCATAATAAATAAAGGAGTTTCTGAAAGATCAGCTACTTTTCTAGAGGCCAAGTCTAAAACTCTACCTGGAGTACCCACCAAAATATGAACAGGATCTTTTAATCTAACAATATCATCTCTTAAAGCAGTACCACCAGTGGTAACCATTGACTCAATTCCTAAATGTTTACCTAAAGTTTTGCAAACTTGAGATGTTTGTAAAGCTAATTCTCTGGTAGGCACTAAAATAAGAGCTTGAATTTTATTAACTTTTGGTTTAATTTTTTGTAAAGTTGGAATGATAAAAGCAGCAGTTTTACCAGTCCCATTTTTGGCTCTGGCTAAGATATCTCTACCAGCTAAAGCAACTGGAATGGCTTCTTCTTGAATCGGACTTGGCTTTTCAAAACCAGCTTCAAAAATTCCCATTAACAATTCTCTTTTCAAGTAAAAATCTTCAAAACTATTTCCTTTAGTATTTAAAACATCTTCAGTTTGGGGTCTAGAATCTTTCTTTGGTAAGTTTAATGAGTCTTTCCAATCAGTCGACATGATGGCGGATTATTGAGATTGAGCAATTGGATGGAGGGAGAAAAGGGTTTTGTTGGTAAGTAAATTAATGGTCCTTGTTTCAATACTCTGTTCGCCAGCAAAAAGCAAATTTCTTCTGAGGAAGGAAAAACCCATACACCAGATTCTTGTTTAATGCCCGGGTAATATTTATTGTGTGCTCTGACACATGACTAGTCACAGGACCAAAATCTCCTATTTTTAAAATCTACACACATTTATCAATAAACCCATTTTTAGAGATCCAAAATATTGTTCACAATTTTTAATCTCTTCTTCTTCTTCCAATACCCAGTAGAACTCTACTGCTACATATGCTACGATCCCACTTCCTAGCTGAGTTGCTGTGGAGACAGCTACTTGTGCTTGTGCTACGAGTTTTTACCTTTTTAACCATTATTGCTGTTATTATTTGTTTGACAGCTGGAACCCTTAGTAACCCTTTACATATTTATATTCACAAACTAGAGTTTTCTCAATATGATGTGGCTAGAGGGTTATATGATGCTCTTACCAGTAATGCTAATAATTTAGATACTAGTAGTGCAGATGATATTTATGGATCAGGATTTAGTACCCTGGAAATTCAAATTTTGGTTGATTATGCTTCAGACGAGTTCCAAGATAGTCCCCAATTTTTGGTGTCGTCAATCTGGAATTATTGTTTAGGAACTTTTAGTTCGATTTCTTTATCAAAAGATAATTTGGCAATGAACGTTCCAAGTCGTCATACTAATACTCGACTTATATCATGTTCAAAATCATCAGATTATTATTTAAACTATAGATCTCTATTAGGACAGAATGGTTTAACTATCATTTTGGAATATGCTTATAATGGTAATTATCAAGATTATGGAAATTACGATAATTTGATGGATCGAGTAAGAAGTGTTCTGAAATTATTTCCAAATTGTTTACTTTTCATTACTGTGTCACAGATTATTATGTTTTTACTATTAATTGCTTTATATTTGATATTTTATCAAAAACTGAAAAATCATACCAAGGAAAAATCTAATCAATTACATCTTTTTTTGGAACATTTTATTAGTATTTTATCCTTTGCTTGTTTTGTGGCAGTCTTGGTAGCTACTATAACATTAGTGATTGTTTCTTTTACTTTGAAGAGTACAGTTGCTACTGAATTGGGGGATTTTGGAATTACTTTACATTTGGGAAGAATTTATTTCACTTTATTATGGTTTTTAGTAGCAATGATTGCTTTGAACTTTAGTGTTTGGGGTGGAATTGCTTGGTGTACTGTTCCTGACGGTAATTTGAATGAAGATAAATATTTTACCACTCGTCATAGAAACTCTATTCAAAGTATTCAAATGATGAATCAAGTATTATCAGAAAATGGTTATAATACCACCAGTTATAAATCAGGTTATGAAGACGAATTAACTAATGATTTTACTCTAGTTACTGGTTCAAATTTGAATTCACCTTTTTATAATAGTAATGGCACACCATCTTCTAGAAATTTTAGTCCCCAATTTTCAACTTCCAAAACTCTTAATCTGATAAAAAGATCACAAACTTCCACCACCCATAAAACCAATTATTTCATGGATCCTCCATCAACAAGTTCCAAAAAAAATTTATTTGTTAATAACGAAAATGGTTTGAAACAAAGTAATTCTAGTTCTGATCTTGTGAGTATGGTAGATAATGATGATCCATATGTTAATGATGTTGATTATGATCAAGTGTTACATCAAAATGGGTTATTTAATTCTGGATTTGGATTACTGAAAAATGGAACTGTCAAAGATGGTCTATTAGCAAGAGAAGATTCTAGTAGAAGTTATAAGACTAATCCATTCGATGATGTTGAACAAGGTTTCCATCAAAAGTTCTCAACTGTTGAACAATATGGGTATGGTAGTAGCAATTCTAAAAATTGGCGATAATGAGTTTATGTTATTTTATGTTTTTGGGTATTCTGTTTTTGTGTATTTATGTTTTATATTATATTGGCATTGCATTTCGTTTCTTCTTTTTTATGCACTCTCACACTATCATTGAATATTATGATTATATTAGTTATTAGTAAGCTTATGCTCATTTACAAAAATTCATTTACAAAATCTAAATCCATAATGTTTCATAACTTTGAATGAATAAAAAAAGAAAATCGCGAACTAATCTAATGAATAACAAGACTGAAAATAGAAAGTTGTGTTGGAATAGAGAATAGAAGCAAAGATGAGCGAAATGAATAGCAATAAAATAAAAGTAGTTCATTAAGGTCTAGCCTCACTAACATTTTTTAAAATATCATTAATAACCAGTTGTGCTGGATCGAATTCTTCCAATTTGACATTATAAATCGGATCATTTGGTAAGCTGTTATATGGAGATGTGGAAACCAGAGTACTGTTGGAGTTTGGAATCATCAAGTTATTATTCTTAGGGGAACTACTAACAGAATTATTTTGAACCAAATTGTTTAAAGTCAAGGGAAGGTTTCGTGACTTGTTGAGATTCAATTGATTATTGTATCCATAATCTTGTCTCATTTGTTCTACTGCTTGTTGAGCAATCATATTGATTTGATTCTGTTGATTAATTGGTTGATAAGTTGAGTTGATTTGAGAATTGTTATTCTCGATTTTTTCCTTTTCTTTGGCTTCATTCATTAATGGCTTGATACACAACCAACCAGTTTCGGTTCTAAAATGTCTACCCAAAGCATCAGCTCTGGCGAATTTCTTGTTACAGCCCCATCTGGTTTTCCCATCACTTAAGAACCCCCCACATTTGAATCTTTTACTACCATCATGTAATAACTCATGTCTTTTTTTATCATGTCCTCTAGTGAATCTTCTACCACAATGTTTACAAGCAAAGGGTTTTTCAGTTGAATGACTCTTAAGATGGGATCTTAAATTATATGGACGATGGAACACTTTATCACATTGATCACAAGGGTAAATTTTAGTGGTTGAATTAGTTGAATTAGTTGAATTGATTGATGATGAAGATGATGAGTTCGATTGATTACTATTACTATCATAACTATTGGTTCTTTTACGTCGACGACGAAGATTGATCCCACTATCTTCAGCCGCAGAAGCTTCAGCCGCAGCAATTGCCGCGTTGACAGTGGCCTTCATGGAGTCCAAACGATTTTGTTCCAATGTGTTATTATCAATGATATTTGGAGCAGAACCTAAACTCGGTAAATTTAATGCAAGTTCGCCAATATTGATTGGAATGTTATTATTGTTGGTAGTATAATCTCTATTCAATGATGGATAATTTTGAGGGTTCAAATATAAATCAGTGGTGTTTGCTAATAAATATTGCTGAAATGAAAAGTTTGGGTTTGTAGAATGTGAGATTTGGGGGCTATTATTGTAATTTAAGGACCGACCATGTTGTTGTTGTTGTTGTTGTTGTTGTTGTTGAAATGAATATGATTGCAATTGCGACTGAAGTTGCCTTGTCTGTTGCTGTTGCAATAAATGTTGTTGGTATTGTAGTTGCTGTTGATATCTTGAAGGAGATTCCATAGCCAATAATGAGGGTAAAGCATACGCAGAATTTGAGGTTGATTTTTGTGGACTCATGGGATTGGAAGCGGAGGAGTCGCCGATCTGAGAAGAGGGAACTTTATCAGAGGTGTTGACAGAGTAAGTGTTGAATTCCTGAAGACTCAGATGATGAAGATGGTTGTGGTCCATGATAATTGAGGAAGTCTTCATTTGATATGTGATGTTGTGGGAATTAAAACACCAAGCCAAGAAACTTCGGGATTCCAAGACGGGATCTCGTCGTTTTTTATAAAGAAAACTGCTCAAACCCCCCAAATCCCGCAGTCTAAGCTCCGCCACCCCCGGTAGGTCTCGGCATTTTCATACAATTTGCCCTCGAAACTGACCCCGAACGCCCCCGAATCTCTGCTAATGCCGGCTTGGCAACGGTCTTGCAGCATTGTTCGCGCTTTGAGCATTGCCCGAGTTTTGAAAACTTTTAATTAATATTAAAACAAAAACTTTTACTATATTATCTTATTCAAAAGACTCTTAGTGTTTTTGTTAAAAAACATTGTGGAGATTTTGTTTTTCGCGTTTAGTTTTTTTTGTGGAAAAATATAAAATTTAAATAAGGAAGACTTAAATATTGTACTCTTTACATGGATCCATGAATATTTGTTCAATATAGCTTATTGAAGAAGATTAAACAGTCAAATCAACAAGACTAATCTTAGATAAAAATTATAACGAGGTCTTTCGTTGCAATTAACAAGTGTTCTCATAAATCAACTAACGTCCATGAGAGGTGTTTATTTACCGCTGTTGTCAAAACAAATAGTTTTATAGCAAATTTACTCGAATGATTATACTCTCTGCAAGGAAAAAAATAAAAAGTTATGAATTTGCCATACCAAGCCCTGCTATCAATCCAATATCTTGTAGTTTACTTTTTAGAGAAGTTCAGGGCATCACAAGTTGGAAACTACATGCATTTCAGTTCAGTTCATTAGTAAATGTTAGCTTGAAGACTTTAAATAATTGGTGATTATGATATTAAATTCGATAGTAGCAATGTTGTTTTTAAATCCAATAATTGATATTTGAATAAACAGGGCAAAGTCATTGATTTTTTTGTTTTTTATACTAAATCCCGTATAATAATAATCGCTTAAAAAATAGCCCCTGTGGTAAGTAAATCCCATATTTCTTCTTTTGTTCATTTTACCGTTAAAAAAGTATATGAAGCCTTGTGGTTTAGCATTTTTAAAGTATTTCTGTAACAATTAGGATTCAAAAGTGTGTCATGTCAATTAAAAAGGGCTTGGTTCCCAAAGACACGTCTCAAGATTTAAGAAGAAAGAGGGCTTAAATGTTTGGAAGTCAAAAAATAACTTTTTTGAAACGAATCACTGGCCGTTGGTATTGTAAACAATTTGTCAAGTTATATAACTAAGAGATGCATTCACTACTTTGCCCTTGAAATTTGCTGATTACTTAGTCTTGATTAAAAAACGGTTTCAAGTAAGGGCTTCGAGTTTAAAAGCCAAATATTTTACCTTCAGTGTATTTGAGTAAGATTTTGAACTTTTAAGATACATAATATACTTTGATCGGATTAATTTAAAAATAATTAGTCATATTTGATGCCTGGATTATATATTTTTTACTGTGATACTATGAACATAAGTATCAACTTATTAATCAAACAAAGTGACTTTGCTTTTGATAAATTGCAACGAGAAACCCGTAAATTGTTGGAAATTTCCTGATAAAGTCACAACAATATTACTAAAGAATTTACAATTTACAGTAACTTGGAAATTATCATAAATGAATTGAGTAGATGAATGAATAAATAAAAACCTATAACACATTAAGAGTTAATTAACTAACTCGAAATTAAACCCAGCATCTTTTAACTTTTCCAGTCTTTTTTGATTTTTTAAATCTCTTTTATTTTTCAATGATTCCCATTTCTTATTAGTCTTTGGTTTGTCATTATTTCTTTTTGAAATTTTACCCCATGGAATTTTTTTGAATTTTCTTGATTTTGAAGTAGTACCAAATAATCCCAAATATTTTTCTTTATCAAAAGTCTCATTATCGACAAGTTCACATTTCAATTGATGGTTAAAAATCAAATAATTATTCATGGTTTCTTGAGCAACTTTGGCATCATTAAATTGACTAAATTCTAAAAATCCATAATGTTTGGAATTACCAGTTTTCTTATTACGACAAACTTTACAATTCAAAATCTCTCCAAACTGTTCAAAATATTTCACCAAATCTGATTCTTCAACTTCTGATGGTAATCTACCAATATAAAGAATACCTCTTTTATACTTTTCAATTTTTTTGATTAAGTCTTCATCTTTAATTGTTCTTTTAGCAACTGGTTTTTTAACGGTGTGTTTTGTCTTATTGGATTCTTCTTTATGTTCTTTTACTTTTTCTTCTTCTTTTTTCTCCTCTTCTTCATCACTACTTTCATCATCAGTACTTGAAAAACCATCAAAAGCTTCTTCTTCTTTATCTGAATCAGATTCTTCTAACTGAATGGTATCTTTATTCAATTCTGTTTGCTCCACCTTCTTCACAATCTTCTTCTGTTGAGTTTTCTTAGCCATTTTGATTATATAGATAGTAATATTATTGAAAAAAGAAAAATTATTTATTTAATAACAACTTAATGCTTCACAGAATAAAAAAAAAAAAAAATTTTTTGTGGTTAGGTTCGCATGGCGCGATGATGCACCCGTCTAGTTGGTATTTCACTTCTAACTTCTACAATATAGAATCAATATTAGCTGAGAATATTCATTGATAAGAACTTTGAATATGTGATTGCAAAGTCTATAATAAATCAATGATGAATACTGTTTTTGTTATCCTCCATTTTGAAAACTTTATCAGTGTTCAATAATCCATATGGATCCAAACTTAATTTTAAGTGTCTCATCAAATCAATAGATTTTTCTCCCACTTCTTTAATCAAAAAGTGTCTTTTACCCATTCCAACCCCATGTTCACCAGTACAAGTCCCTTCTAATTCAAGAGCCTTGAAAACCATTCTTGAAGTCAATTCTTCGACCAATTTAGTATCCTTTGGATCATATAAAACCACTGCATGGAAATTACCATCCCCAACATGTCCTAAAAAGGTGGTGAAAAAAGTTTTCCCCTGACTATGAGTATCAAAATCTTTTCTTGTATACTCAATCAATTCAGATAATTTGGAAATTGGAACCGCAACATCAGTGACCCAAACTTTTGCATTTTGCCCTAATAACTCTTTACCATAATCAATAGTGGAAAATAATGCCAATTTTCTGGCCTGCCAAAGTTCAAACTTTTCTTCTTCGCTGGTAGCAAATTGAAAATCTTGTAAGTTGTGACTTTTAGAAATATTTTTTACTAATTTAATATTTTCATTCAAAATTGTCTTTGTTGCTCCTCCAACTTTAAATAATAATGTTGGTTTATTAACCCATTTTTTCGTAGTTTGTCCCATATGATTAATACATCTCATCATGTTTGAATCTAATAATTCAATGGCATTTAATGAAGTACCAGCAATTAGAATATCTTCAACGGCTTCAGTGGCTTCTTTGACAGTTTCAAAATTAGCAACAATAACAGATTCTTCGTTGGGTCTTTGATGTAATTTTAAAGTTGCTTCGGTTACAATCCCCAAAGTTCCTTCAGCTCCAATAAATAATCCAGTCAAATTATAACCGGCTGCAGATTTCTTTGATCTTTGTTTAGTTTTAATAATTGTTCCATCTGCCAAAACTACGGTCAAATTCAAAACTGCTTCTTTCATAGTACCATATCTAAAAGCTTGAGTTCCACTACAAGAAGTAGCTACCATACCTCCAATTTTGGCTCCTGGTCCGGGATCAGGTCCAAATAATAATCCATGTGGTTTTAAATATTCATCCAAGTCTTGCCAACCTACTCCGGCTTCAACGTGAATATCTAAATCAGTTGGATTGAATTGAATGATTTTGTCCATTCTGGATAAATCAATCACCACTCCGGGTCTGGTAGAAATATAATTACCTTCTAAAGAGGTACCTCCAGTAAATGGGACAATCGGTATTTTATAACGATAACAAATTTTCATAACTTCACTGACTTCTTCAGTGGTTTTTGCATATACAATCAATTTTGGTTTTTCATCAGGGCCTGGTTTATGAACGTTGAAATAACTATCACTATGATAATCTAATTCAGATGGTGTTCTGGTAAAATTATCTTTCCCTATAAAATTTTCAATTTCTTCAAAACCTTTTTTCAAAGCAGCTCCTTCAGAATATTTGAATCGAGGAACATCCTTCAAAGGTGTGGTAGATTTTAAATCAGAATTTTGCAGTTTAGTGGCATAATTATAACCAATAACTGATCCGATTAAAGTGAAAGCACTAGTTAATGCGTAAATTTTGAAATTTTTCAGTGATTTTGTAGCAGCCACATGACTATTAAATCGACACCATTTGACCTGTTGCTTAGCCCTTTGAACTAAAGGTCTGCCCAAAGTCTTCAACATTCTTATTCTCAACCAATTCAAATCACAAAAAAAGAAAATGATCAATTATTAATTAACTTGTAATTTATTCACCAAACAACAAACCCCGTGATATAGCATGATTTGTGCATCTACGCAATTTTCAACATGAGAAACTTAAAACGAGTTTTTGATACTTATTGAAAAACATTAAAAATCGGAATATATCTGTTTGAAAAAAAATGTGTCAACAAGTTTTCATTGCAGCCTTGTTGAAGCATGACAATAAGCTATGGAATTAAAACTTTTTAAAATTTCCACGGATCCATTGGCAAGGCATCAACAATTATAACTGCCCCTATTTTTTCAACCCTTAACAAAATAAGCAATCGACCCCCCAGTTTTATAAATAATGGATTTATCTTTCAATAGTTTTCACTTGCTTGATAATCATTATCTTTGAGATGAAACTATTAACAATATTAGTATTATCATTAACGACAACTGCAATCCCAATTAATATAACTACTTATAGTTACTTAACTTATGAGGTATCAAGGTTTATTTATGTCAATTCAAAACAGTATCTCAACTCGAATGTTAATGAATACATTTTCCCAGTACATATCAGTAATAATAAAAATTATATTATAAATTCATTAATTTTATTGAATGATTTTGAGAGATTGAAATTAAATCATGATTATAATAATGTGTTATACTGTTTGATGAAATATTTTAATGATCACAACAATAGTAATGAGTTGGTGGTGATTGATGAAGATTTAAAGATATTTATCAACAATAATAAATCAACTGATTTCTTCTTGGAAAAAATCATCAAAAACAAATTACAAGTCAAAGAACTATTGAAAAATTTAAAGCTAAATAATAACCATGATGAATTATTAAAGGGCAAAACTGAAAAGAACTATAAAAATTTGACCAACTCAGTAAATTTCATTAATCTTTATGAATTAACTCCAAATATTTATGATACTTTTAAGTATCAAATTTTTCACAAAATCCATTTTAATCATCCAAATATTGATTTATCTATAAGAAACTCTTTGAACTTCATATATAACAATGATTCTTTTCTTATCAAAAACTTATTGAAATTGTTAAACGAATTGAACCAAAATCAAAATGTTTCTAACGATTTACAAATCAGAAGCGAAAACAATTGGTTCGATATTAAATTCCAATTGAATTTTTTGATTATTTTGAATATTGTTATCTTATCCATCAAATTGATGGAGCTAATGAATGGACTAAGTTTACAAAAATTTCTTTTTATTTCTTTTTAATTTTAATGGTGTTTTAAACTATTATTTTTTTCTTTTATAGTTAATTTTCGGTGAGACTCGGAAATTTCATTTCAATCCAATAATTTAGATGATTAGTTGTTGTAGTTATTACTAAGATGTTACTAAGTTGTTACTTATGTTACTTATAAAGACTTCATCTTTGGATTCAAAGACTTTACTTTATAAGGAATAACTGATCATACAGAAGATCCTTCACATTTAAAAACGAATATCATTCTTTCAAAAAGTCAACATAGCACTACAACAAGAACAATCAAATTTACAAGTAACAAAATTTTTTTTTTTGCTTAACAATTGAAACTCTCAAAAAGTTTTGTGAGTGTTTTAAGCGAATGATGCAATGACTTCCATCAAATGAGATCAACTACACGAATTAATCAAGCAATTATGAAGAGACTATTTAAATATCTTATCTAATAACTAGTTTTGCCCGTATATTGGGTACACTATTCAGTTGATGTCCCTTTTAAAAGGGGCAAAACTCTTTTAAAATGAGTAAAAATCTGATCTATTAAAACAAATTATTTTACTCTGGATTCAAAATATGATTAATAACAATTTGCCACCAATTCCAATTCGTTTTTAAACAATCCTTCAACAAAACACAATCAGCAGTACCCACTGACTATCAATATGAAAAGATAGACAATCTCTTCAATAATATACTTTTCTTCACTGCATAACTCGCTTAACATGTCAATTTTAGTAAATACAAAATTATCTTTAAACGAACTAAAATTGAGGAACCATTGAAGTACAAAGACTACCCATTTTATACATGAAAAGTTTTAAGATTAATCATTTCAAAATATATCATCCACTTCAAATAATTGTACTATAAATTGAATCATTTTTCAAATTAAAAAGATATTTCTCGAATAATCATAAATACAAAGATGGAAGAGGGAGAAAACTTGGTGTTAACTGAAGATCAAAAGAAGATCTTTGACAGTATAGAAACTTTTGAAGATTATCATTTGTTGGATAGTCTACCCATTGAGGTTTTGCAAAAATTATTTTCTAAAATTTTAATTCATAATGATAAAGAAAAACCAATTATCAAACTATTTGATAATGGTACCAACGAAAAAATCGGTAATTTAGATACTATCAAGCTTGAGATTTTTTGGAAATCCGAAGTTTCTTTTACATTGTATAATTATTCCAAATTTTTTCGAAATGTTATTATCAAAATTAATAAAATCCCTAAAAATAATTATGATGAACTAAATGATTTTTATAACTTGGGATTTTTCATTAGAAGTTTATTAAGGCCCATTGATTATTTGAATACCAATGTTCTTCTCCAGTTTGGTCATAGTAGCTATCCAAATATTTTGAAAATCAATTATTCAATTTGTAACCTTGGGTTTAACTTTCAAAATGTTAAATGTTTGATAATCATTGATGATCATAATAACAGAGATGAATTCAAAACTTTTGAGCCGAATAGATTCAAGTTCAATAAACTTGAGAATTTTTCAATGGAAAATTTCAGGAATCTAAAGATTAATTTTGAGTTTTGGGAATCCATAAACTTGAAATATCTTTATTTGAAATCTTCAAAGAAGATTAGTTTGATTAATTTCAAACAATCAAATTTGAAGAACATTGATAATTTAAATTTGATCTCAAGGGAAATTGATCATATTAATTTCAAGGATAATGTATCTTTCTTGAATAACTTAAATGAAATTACAAACTTGAAAAAATTAGTTATCGATGGAAATATTTTTGAACATAACAAATTAGTCCCATTTGATTCGAGGTACTTGGGAAAACTAACAAATTTAGATTGTTTAAAAATCCTCAATGGTTCAATTATTAATATTAAATCAATTCAGGACTTGAAAAAATTAAAAGTTTTAAGAATTAAAAGAAACAAAATCCTTGATAAAAATTTCACAAACGATCAGGAAATTATCATGGAAATCCAAAAATTACTAGATATTCAAAATTTTGTCATTAAGAAGAACCGTTTTATTCGAAAAGACTTTTGATTACTTATAGTCTTTGTTAACAAATAATTTTCGTTCCTTATAAACATTGTAGAGTATTGGATGATTTTGGCACTGAAAAAAGCCCACAATTTGTTGAGTTGCAATCTGAAAGTGTCAAAAAAATGTAATTTTCGTTCACAACTACACTCAATCGATAAATAATCTGCTATTTATGGCGAACTTGCTTGCTCCACTGTGTAACACCGCTGTATAGACACAGCAAGAAGAAGTCCTCAAACTTCGCAGCCAAAAGGGTTCTTGAAAAAATCCCAAAAAGTTTATTCTGGAATCTGGAGTTTACGGTTTTAAATTGCCATTAACAAAGCGATTTGTGCTGGTTGTGTCGCTTCAGTGATTCAGTTTATAGGGTACAGCGTTAAAACCGATGCTCCTCCAGCATTGGGATCCGAGCTTAAGGGAATTAGCAAAATCCCGTCTCAAGAACCCAACCTGTATAAAAACTCCGTGGAATCGCTCCAAGCATCGTCTTTCAATCTTTAAAACCCACAATTCAATCTCAATTCATAATGTCTTACATTTACAAACACAAATATCCAAATTTACCCAAAGACATCAAGGCCTTTGGGACCATGAGAACCACCTGGATTCCCAAACCCATGTCTGAAGAAGAAGCTGTTGAAGTCTTTTACAATGCCTACAAAGCTGGTTACAGACTCTTCAACGGTGGGGAATTTTACGGTCCAGACTTCTTGAACTTGAAGTACTTGCAAGCTTTCATTGACAAATATCCAGAAGTCCAAGATGAAATTCTTATTTCTATTAAAGGTTGTGTTGATGTCCAAACTCTTGCTCCAAATAATTCTGAAGAATTCATTGAACAAAGTATCAACAATTCTTTGAAATACTTGAAAAAAATTGACATTTTTGAATCTGCCAGAGTTGATCCAAAAGTCCCAATCGAACAAACCATTAAGACTTTGAGCAAATTCGTGGAAGCTGGTAAAATTGGAGGAATTTCTTTAAGTGAATCTGGAGCTGAAACCATTAAAAGAGCGGCTAAGGTGGCCAAAATTTCTTGTGTTGAGTTGGAATTCTCTCTTTGGACCACTGATTTACTTGAAAATGGGGTTGCTGAAGTTTGTAAAGAATTGGATCTTCCTATCATTGCTTATTCTCCCTTAGGTTCTGGTTTTTTTGGTGGGTTGAACAGCAAGAACTTGCCAGAAGGGGATTTCAGAAACTACTTTGACAGATTCCAAAGTGAAAACCATGATGCTAATGAGAAGTTCTACAATTCAATTGCTGCTATTGCCAAAAACCAAGGGTTGTCTGTTCCTCAATTAGCATTAGCCTGGATCAAGTTCTTTAATAGTGAAAAAAATCCAAATCGTATGTTATTCCCAACTTTCATTCCATTGCCTGGCTCAGTCAATGCTGAAAGAATCAAACAAAATGCTGATATTAAAGAAATTGATCTTGAAACTTTTAATAAAATTCAACAAGTTTTGAAAACTGTGCAAATTGCTGGTGGTAGATACAATTCTCAAGGTAGAACTTTGTTATTTGCTTAGTTTACAACAGTTTCTTTCAGAACTTAAAAATCAAATATATTTCAGTTTTAAGTATTTTCTAAACAAGTCTTGTAGCAATTAGTATTTCGAATTAAATGTGTTTATTGTCAAAAAGTGCAAAGTTCCCCCTCTATTTTAGTATAAAGTGGAAAGGTTCAATTTTCAACCTAAATTGCACTGGTTACGAGCGCGGTGTTGTCCCAGTGGCCAGGACTTTTTCTGACTCTCATTGAGGACTCACCAGGATCAGTAAATCAACAAAATTTCTCTTTAACTTCCAATCTGTTCACTTCCTTCGTCCTTGTGTGTTTCATACCCAACTATCAATCTATTTCTAATCATGGTCGGTCAATCATCTCATTTCCAACAACTTGAAAAGTTAGGGGAAGGTACTTATGCCACAGTTTATAAAGGGAGAAACACTTTCACTGGAGCTCTTGTTGCCTTGAAAGAAATCAATTTGGATTCAGAAGAAGGTACTCCTTCCACAGCTATTAGAGAAATTTCTCTTATGAAAGAACTTAAACACGAAAATATTGTCACTCTTTATGATGTTATTCATACTGAAAATAAATTGACTTTAGTCTTCGAACATTTGGATCGTGATCTTAAAAAGTATATGGACTCATATGGTAATCGTGGGGCTTTGGATCCGAAAATCGTTAAAAGTTACATGTTTCAATTATTAAAAGGAATCATGTTTTGTCATGATAATTCTGTATTACATCGTGATTTAAAACCTCAAAATCTATTAATTAATAATAAAGGAGAATTGAAGATTGGAGATTTTGGTCTTGCTAGAGCCTGTGGAATTCCCGTCAATACTTTTTCAAACGAAGTGGTTACTTTATGGTATCGTGCCCCAGACGTTCTTATGGGTTCTCGTAATTATAGTACAAGTATTGATATTTGGTCTGCTGGTTGTATTATGGCAGAAATGTTTACTGGTCGTCCATTATTTCCAGGCTCTTCTAATGATGATCAATTAATCACAATTTTCAAAATCATGGGCACCCCAACTGAACGTACTTGGCCAGGAGTTACTTCATTACCAAATTTTAGAGGTAATCTTGAGTTATATCCACCACAAGATTTATCAGTCATTGTTCCTCAAGCTGATCCAGTTGGTTTGAAGTTATTACATCAATGATGATATCAAAAGATCAAAAGTTTCTTACAATTATAACAGTTCTAATGAAATTTATAACAAATTGAATCACTTAGATTCTTCTTTGAAGTCAATCTATTCAACTGATTATGTTTTACCTCCATTATACAATAAAACAAGTTCCAATGTCAGCAATGTTAATAATGTTGGTGGTACTACCAATAATACTAGTTTGTTAGAAGCCGATAAGTTTTTCAAACAATTATCTTCATCTATTGATCAACAGATTGATAATTCTATCTATTCTAAACTGAATAATCTTGCTAGTAATCGATACGTGCTTAATGAAAATCCTGTTAGTGGGTCAAATACTGGTGTTACTAATAATTCAAACAGTAGTTCTTTCAATAGTTACAGTGTTAATAATCTTTCTATTCCACCTCTTAATCCTAGTCCTCAACCAACTAATGCTAGTTTGTATCCTACTATCAATACTAACGGTAATTCTGGTCAATACCCTCAAGTTTCTTCATCATCCAGATTTAGTTATGATAATACTTTAAGATACAGTGTGGGGATCAATCAAAAGAGTAATATGGATGATGTGAATAAGATGATGAACGATTTATCTATTAACGAGGAAGAAGAAACAGATTGTGAAAACCGAGAAACCATTTTGAAGCATAAAAAATTGGTTGATTATATTTTACAATGTATTGAAATTATGATCAATAATAATGAAAGTAAAGAACAGGAAACAAGAAAAGTTTTGTATCCGAAAGTTATCAGTGTTTAAATTTTGATTTTAATGTTATTTTATTTTGTATAAAAATGGATATATTGGGTGTTTATTTGATAAATTGTAAGTTGTTGTTGGTAATCCATAGTTTTGGGTCCGATAATTTTAAATTTTACTGTGCCACTTTTTCTTCTACTTTTAGCCACTCACGAGCCGCCCGCAAATTTTCTGTTTGTTTTTTTCTCAAATCACAAGAACAAACAAAAGTCTTTTGCTATTCTCATCTCGCCACTTGTCTTCCATTGTAATTCAATCAACCGAAGCTTTCATTATTCGAATATTGTTTTGCCATGCCCATGCCCAGCTTAACTCCTATCACTTCTTCTCCTAAATCTAGAAAAAGATCTTCTTCTATCATTTCCCACGTTGAAATTGAAACCGATGATATCAATGATCAACAATCATTACAGAATTTAAATGTTACTTGGATTCAATCTAAGGGTGGTTGGGTCATTCATATTTGCATCATCTTATTATTAAAGATGTTCTTTAATGTTCTTCCCGGTTCAACTAATGAACTTTCTTGGACTTTGACTAACGCCACTTATATTATTGGTTCATATATTATGTTTCATCAAGTTAAAGGAACTCCATTTGAATTTAATTCTGGAGTTTATGATAATTTAACCATGTGGGAACAAATCGATAATGGTGATCAATATACCCCAGCTAAAAAATTCTTATTTGTGGTGCCAATTGCTTTATTTTTAGTTAGTACTCATTATTCAAAATATAACTTATGGTTTTTTGTATTGAATGGGGTTTTATGTTTGATTGGAACCATTCCAAAATTGGCTTTTACCCATAGATTAAGAATTTCCATTCCTTTTATCACTAAAGAATATTAATTCATCCAATTAGATTTATTCTATTACATTACATTACATATTTTATTACTTTTCTTTTCTATCTAGTGAAAAAAAAGAAAAAAGGCCAATGAAAGAAAGAATTGGTTAAGTTGTTGGATAACTTTTTGAATTGGCTTTGAACTGTTGTTATTTGATGAATCATTATAATGTTTTTTTATTATTTTCTTTATTATTTTTTTTTTCATTCTATTGATCAGAAAGGATTCTTTTTTTAATTTGTTTATTATTACTTTGTTTAGCTTATCATTTAATATCACTCTTTTATCGTACATGATATTTTTATATAATATACTACAATCAATTTACTTAAAATTTTTGAGTAAGTTTGAAATTTTACTATGATAACAAATCAAATGAAACTGCCAATTTTGAGTCGTTTAATCGGTTAATTGATTACTTTTGAAAATTTAAAAATAGAATATTCTACAAAAAAGATTGAGTTGGTTTAGATTGATGTTTTTAAAGATCTATCTACTATAATAATATATTAATCTCTGTGAAGATTTCAATTGTTTCGGAGATTTGAGAGGTTTCACTGACTGGATGAGACCCTTATTTTAAAGCAATTCAAAATTTAGTTAAAATGACCAGTAATCCTATAATTTTACAAGTCTTTTACCTTGTCAGTTTTGATTGACAAACTTCCACAAAATGATTGTTCAATATTAGTATAATTATTTTTTTTTGTTATAATAAAAAAAATCAAAACGCCAAAAAAAAATAAACAACCACAAAAACGTAAACAATCAAACCAAATCCCAAACAAATCCTCATAACTGTCATGGATGACTCAGTAGACACGAGTTATTATCAGAAGATCAGTCCCAAGAGGAAACAGAAATCCTCCAAATCGTATCTGATCCCGTTAAAGTCTTCATCACCCCAGAATGCTGTTCAGTATCGAAGAACCCCCAGTAATAAGAAATTAATAAATAATGATAAAAAGTTGGTGAATTATGATAGTTCGTTTAATAAGTCTCATGATTTGAGTCAGGAAATCATCCTGATGTTGGGTGATACCGTTAATAAAGCGCAAAATATTGGGTCAAGAGTTAGTTCACCATTAGCAACTCCAAGATTGAATCCATCAACTAGATTGAAAATGGCTTTTGAACCAAGACATCAAGAAAGACCTCTAGAGTATAAGAAAAAGGGCAATCCTGACACTGCTAGTAATGGGGAAAAAAATGATTATAATGATGATAATAAATTTGGGAGAATAAAATCATTAAAAAGAAAAATTGTCTCAAATAGTGATATTGAAGAAGACGATGACATTGGTGAAGTGGTTAAATTTGGGAAAACCAGTCTGGGAATTAAAAGTAATAACAATAATAGTAAATTTGTACTGAAATCCAAATTCCCAAGAGATGTTGAAAGTGATAGTGAATCAATTTTTGAAGAAATGACCAAGACATCCGCGAATATTAGCAAGAATTTAGAATGGTCATTACGAACCTGGAAATATTTTATAAGGTTTGTCAAAGAAAACAAGAACTCTGAATTGATTATGAAAGAGTTCCAAATCGAGAATGATTTGGAATTATTTTTGAGATTAGAAGTCTTGAAGAAAATGTTAAAGAAAAAGCAAAAGAAGAAGAGTCATAAAAGAAGAAAAGTGGATAATAGTAATGGTCATGGGAAGAAGAAATGATAATAATCAGTAATTGTATAATAATTTAATGAACTATTTGTATATTAATGGCAATTGTAAGAATAGGAATATTTGAAGCAATGGATAACAAAGGAAAGGCACATTGCAAAAGTACCATTAGTAACTTTAGTGACACTGGTAGTCTATTATAAAATGAAGAAAAACACTTCAATTAAATGAGTTCAAAATGAATTCCTGAATGTTTTAAAATACCAAGATTGCTACTCTGATTGTGATCTATTCTGTAAAACTATTGTACAATTAGATACAAATTCTGTGAGTTTACGATAGAAACACTTTTTGACTTTATCTTGTTTACTACAAATTTTTACTTTCATATAATCTTTTTAAACTAATTGTTTACCAACTTCACTAATTGTAAAATCACTACTTAAAATTAATTCTGTAAAAAAATGTCAGGCATTATTCATAAATTTTTCACAAACAATTGTAATCTATTTTTGGGAAACTGCTTACAACAATATGCTAGTTCTAATAATTTACAATAAGATAACAACTTCAAGTCTCATGACAGTATAAAAAATTTAACTAAGATCTTTTTAACTTGAAGTATTTATGAACGATTCACTTAATCTCCTACACAGTAATAAGTATTGCCAGTTTGTGAAAAAGCAGTTATAGTAGTATGTAATTAGTATGTAGTAGTATGTAATTGGTAAAGACCTATTATTTGTTGAACTTTTGGAGTTAACTTATAAACCTTGACAGCTAATGTTGTGAATTTTCTGCGCAATTTCAACAGAAAAAACACTTTTCAATTTCTCAAGCCTTTTCACACACCAATGCTAATCACCACAAAAGAATTTGGTAAATGTATTACCAGATTATTTGGGCCTAGAGGTCTAAATGACCGGAAATTCGCTATTGCTTTATCCGGCGGAGTGGACTCCATGTGTTTGACATATTTATTGGTAGATCACCTTAAGAAAAATAATTTGAATTTGAATAATTTGTTCACCATCACTATTGATCATTCACTACGAGATAATAGTCATGAAGAGAGTAAGTTGGTTAAACTGTACATAACCGAGAAATACGGAATCAAGAGTGAGAATTCTTTCATTGGGAAAATCAATTGGGAAGACTTAAAGATTAATGAGAAAAATTTTGAAAATTTGGCAAGAATCTTTCGATACAAAAAAATCAATGAGATTTGTGCAAGTAACAATATCGAAACTTTGTTTGTTGGTCATACCGCGAACGATCAAGTGGAAACATACTTGATGAGAAAAGACACCAGACCGCATTCAGAATTCATCAATTATCAGGATTTAATGACATATAATGCCAATCGAATATTTGGAACTAATGGGATCAAGGAAATCAGCGAGTTCCCGTTGAACCGATACAACCATGTGAATAACTCTAAATTGAAACTATATCGGCCATTGATTAATTGTTTGAAAACTGATTTGATCGAAACGTATAAGAATAACAAATGGTTTGAAGATTCCACCAATCAGAATGAAAAAATCACAAAGAGAAACTTAGTTAGGAAGAACTTGGAGTCGGTGGTGCTGTTGGATGATTTTTTGGCAGAGATTAATAAAAATAAACTAAAAATCAAAGAGTATGAAAAGGAAATTGAAAACTTGAAGGAAAACATTACGTTTTGCAAAAATAAACAAACTAATTCAATTTTTTTTAAGATCCCCAGCAAGATCTTATTCGAAAAAGAGTCTCCAATAATCAACAGATTTTTCTATGAGTCGACTTTATTCATCAACTCAATCAAGAAACCACAATACAAGTTCCTAAAATTCTTCAGACTACAAAAATCTCTATGTGGTTTCTCCGTCTTAGAAGACTTCAAACTGGTCAAAAAACTCGATATTTCCAATTTGATTTTCAAGATCTCCAAATCCAAAGAGTTCAAACAAATTAGCTGGAATGATAAGTCTTTGGAACAATTACAGTACTTGATAAACCAGCCAATTAAGAAATTTTACGCATCGGAATATTTGAACATTGAAGTCTTTAGAAAACCCCCTCCCGGGTACCAATCCAAGAGGTTAATGAAGACAGTAAAGTTGTCGGAGTTGTCGAAAGATTGGATCAATTATGATAATCGGTTCTTTTTCAAGTTTGTCTATCCTGAAGACGATACAAGTTTGAAGAATCATTTTGGAAACACTCAAGTTTCATTATCTTTATCCCCACCCCAATTGATCAAGTACAAAAACAGTAATGATACAAGTCTTGAAAACATTCTGGAGAAGTTCGCAATCAAAACTGCAATCAAGTATCAATTACCGATTCTATCTTGGGAATTCAACGGTGATAAAGAAATCATTGGGGTTCCAGGAATTTACTTGAATGAAAAAAAATTACTAGGAGTTGAATGTATTATAAATTACGGCTCAGAAATATAGCTACAGTTATGATTATTAATGTATTTTATTCCCAACCGTGTAAAAAAGTAAACAACAAAACAAAAGCGTTTTAATTAAGATATATCATCTAGTTCATTATTATTATTATTATT
>JBAKFZ010000104.1:0-41592 GCA_037355385.1 Saccharomycopsis sp. FM-2023a
TTTGATTTTTATCATTTAGTTTTTATTTTTGTTTGTTATTTTTTGATTTTATTATATCCAAGAGCAATAACGCTGACGTCAAAGGCTATTTTTTTGTTATTGTTGTTGTTACCTCAGTAATTTACTGCGAAGGGTGACGTAAAGAGAAACATTCTTGGTATTTTGTTTTAGAAGACAATATTCAGGAAGTGGGCAAATTTATTCAAAATGTCCACTAATTTCAATAGTTGGGGTTGTTTGAGATGGTGTATTTTTGAATTTTCAGTATGTTGTCTTCCCAAATTTATAGTCTTCCAACCCAGGGTATCGTCCTGGATGAAACTCTTTCTCTCTTTAGTCTGAAAGATATTTTAATATTTTATATACCACTGTAAGATAGAAATTAATTTCATTCAATGTTTTTTTTGCAGAACAAAAATCAAGTTGACATGTTAAAAAGTTACGGGGTGAGATACCCCTAGTAAACAAAAAAATTCAGATGTGCAACTTACCCAAATCATGAAAATATTCAGGAAATCTCCATAAGCACTACATTGCCATCCATTGCGCTCTAAAATCTTCAAACACTGGCCAATTAAGAAATATGCTACCGCAGGTTTCCGTTTACTGTTCTTGCAAGGAAAAATCAAACCAAAATTCCGATGATAATTACATTCTAGACATCCTTAAAGACCCCAACAACAATTTTCCAATAACTAACATGATGTTTTGTCGAAAATGTCTGTCTGTTCGTTGTCCCAGATGTGTTGAGCCTGAGTTTGTTGCCAGTTATTGCCCCCATTGCCTAACCTTTTCCAAAGGTGACTCCAATTATTGTGGTAGAAATTGCTTTGTTTGTCCAATTTGCGAGTCCAACATCTCAATTACTGCTCAAAGCGCCGCAGTTGAAGGAAGCAAGTCTTTTACTTTTAGATGCTCGAACACCAATTGTTATTATAAGTATAATAGCGGTATATTGAATAAACCAAAAAGTCTATCAAGATTTATCAGATCAAAAATTGCATCTAGCAAATATTATCATCATTTCTCAGAATTACAAAAAAATCACATCTTAAGAACTTCAACTAATCCACAAAAGCGTAATTTGAATAAACCAACAAGGAACAAAAATCCAGATTTCAGGAAAATGCTAGAAGATCTACAAAATAAACAGTTAACAATAAAAAATTCAAAAAATGAACTGGAAATAATTATGGAGTTTTCTGAAGAACAAGATATTGATGACTCGTTGGTCTTGTCCTCATTAATTAGCGATGCAACTATTATTGATTATGAAACCTACTTAAAGTCTCAAGTCCAATATACTTTCCCTACTGTTGAATCTTCAAGATTATTTAAAAAAATTGATAAAAATAATAAGGCTGAATTTCAAGAAACACTTCCAATTCCAAGAAAACTTAAGGCTCGAAAAATTTTAAAATGTGTTGTTTGCAGAGAAAATTTAGTTCAACCTTTGCTTCCAGAATCTTTCACCAATGTTAACTCCAACAATGCTTTTAAGTTTTCAAAAACCTCTGATGCCATTGATATGCTACCTTGGATTAGAGCGAAACAAATTTCAAAAGATGGTGAGTTGTACCCAGGCAGCGCCGGTTCATTGATATTAACTTTCAAAAATCCTTTAGTCAGAAATAGAATGAAAATAATGGTTTCTACATTTGATTCTAGTCATAGTGATCAGGGAGTTGAAGTCAATTTACCTTGTCAAAACTTTACTGTGGGAAAATTAGAAACTTTATTGAACAAAAACTCCAACACTGTGAATTTTGAAGATGAAAATGATGAAGCCACTGACAATGAGATGGCAAAAATAAATAAACCAGAAAATTTTGTTAAAACTATTCCTACTATCCAATTAACAAAAGCCACAAAAACCTCCCAAATCGAAATTTTAAAAAGAGGAACAAACCCAGAGAAAATCAAATTTCAAATCAAATCAAAAAGTATTTCATCTTCTCCATCCCCAAAGAAAAAAGCACCAATTGGAATTCTACCAGCAGTGGTAAGCTCATCTCCAAATGCTAGTTTAATCTCCTTGAGTGATTCCAATCCATTAACTTCCCCTCCAGTTTTAGCCGCTAATAATTTAGCCAAAAAGTTTTCAAGTTCTCAAGAATCACTTCATAATTACAACCCCTCACAATACAGTCCTACAAAGAAATCTTTCACAGAATCTGAAAGCCCAATTGATTCCGGTATTAATTGGACTTGCATTGTTTTGAATTATAGAGTTTCAGACTTTAAAGAAAATAATTACAGATTGGATATTCCTTTATTTATAAGTGTTGAAATTCTTGATCAAAAACTGAGTAGCACTGAAGGATTTCTGTTTGGATATTGGTCTGTCTTGCATCTTGGTGAGGTTGAAGTTACTGAATCTGCTGATTTGGATATGGAGGCTTCGTTGTTAAGTTTGCAGGAAGCGGATTGAGAATAAAAATTATTTAATAGTTTGCTAAAGATATAGCTATAAATAAAACCACATCATTGAACATTTCATTATATTGTAAGTCCAGCTAGCTGGGACTAGTTCGCAGTGAGGTGTCATGGTGGGGAATTTGGAAGAGACGCATTTCGCTGGTCCAAGTTTTTGGAACTTGTAAGTTAGACGGTGATTTGACCACAAAAACGGAAAAAGGTAAACAAACGATCCTCCGTCAAAGAATTCTACAAAAGACTTAAATTACCATTATATTTCCTGTTTTGAAGTCTAGATTACCACATTTTTTTTAACATATCGCACAGAAATACAAAAGACCTCTCCACCCACACCATGTCAGAGTTAGAGGAGTATTTGAGTGATTCATTGAACAGACTTTACACCTCCGAACCATCTTCAATCCACGATGGTTTGCAAAGATTGGACGCTTTATTGGGCCAACTTTGTGTGCAGACAAGCAAAGCTTTGAGCTCAAAAGATTACTATAAAGGAAGTCCAGTAAGACGTCATCATGGGAGAAAATGGAGAGTTCCTCATGAAGATGATGCAGTTTTTGGGGAATTTATCAGATTGCAAAACACTTTTGAGTATAATATTGCTACCGGGATGATTTTTTGTTTAAATCAATTCAATATTAAAACTAGTAATAAAAATAGTATTTATCCCCAAGAGTTTATTGTGTTGGCCCATAAAGTTCTTCAAGGAGTTCTTTTATTACATCCGGAATCAAGAAACATATTTTTCAGAGATATTAATATGAAATTACTACTAAGCTTTTTGGTTAATTATAAACACTACTATCCTCTGGTTCAATGTGCTACAATCCAAACCCTTGTTTGCTGTTTGGTTCGTTCTGTGAAAAACATTAGAAAATTAGAACAATTAAATGGGGTTGAAATAATTTGCAATATATTCAATAAAAAATCTACTTCTAAAGAAGTAAAACTTAAAATTTTGGAATTTTTATTTTTTTATCTTATCCCAGAAACCAATATTAATCTCGAGGATTCATTTGAAATGGATCTTGATGAAAGCGTCATTCTTAATCAATCCAAACACCTATATAAAGATGGATATATTAGAAGAACCATGAAGGAGAAAGCAACGAATTTGAAGAAATATATCTCCAATGTGGATGAGCTCGTTGAGGAATTGATTACTAGTAAACCATTTGGGGATATGAATATTGAATGGTGAGAGATAATGTGGTTTTGCCTTGTTTTGAGCTAGTAGTTTATGTTTACTTTATATTTTTTATGTTCATTATGTTTATGATTATGCTTTTTTTATTTTATTTTGAAATTCTTTACAGTTTGTGATTAGGTGTTGTTTCTTATTTTGTGCTATTAATTCTTTTCTTTTCTATTCTGCTTCAAATCAAACATTTTTTAGGTAATCTCAATGTAAGATTAGCCCAATTATGGTTTTTTTAAGTACAGGTAACGTTATATTTCAAAGAAAATCCATTCAAAAAAAACATACTTAGCTTAGTACAAATACAGTTCGAAATTAGTCGCTCCATGAAAGAAGAGCTAAAGCAATTGTTATCTATAGCAAATTAAAATAAAGAAGCAAATTGAAACAAAGAAGCAAAACTTATAGGAAATTCATGAATTTTCAAATAACATGCTAACACTTTCACCATTATGAATTCTTCTGATGGCTTCACCAAATATATTACTGACGTCAAGGACTTCAAAATCAAAATCTCCAAATTCCTTTTTATTATCAGTTTGTGGAAGAGTGTTAGTGACCACAATTCTGTCAATATTTGATCTTTTGATTCTAGAAATCGAATCACCACTGAAAACACCATGGGTAACTAAAGCAGAAATAGCGGCAGCACCTTGGTCTTTTAAAATTTTAGCAGCCCTGATAATTGTAGAGGAAGTGTCAACAAGATCATCAATGATAATACAATGTCTTCCTTTAACATCACCAACTAACATGGTAGTTGAAGACAAATGATGTTTAGTCGCACCAGGGGTAATAGGAGGATTGGTATCATCAATACTCATAGAAGAAATGTGTCCAGATAAAGAAAATCCACCATTTTGATTACTAGAATTTAAGTTTCTGCGTTCTTTATGTATTAATGCAAAACTGAGGCCTAAATGATCAGCAATGGCAATAGCTCTCTTAGCACCGCCAGCATCAGGAGAAACAACAACAGCCTCTTTGTAATCAGGAACATTTTGAGCAATATAAGAAGTAAATGTCAGCTTCGAATATAAATTATCAACTGGGATATCAAAAAAACCTTCAAATTGGGGATCATGAAGATCCATCGAAATGACTCTGTCAGCACCAGCAGTTGTTAGTAAATCTGCAATTAAAGTACCAGTTTGAACCACCCATTCTTTATATTTTGTGGTATTTTCTTTGTAATTTATTAGATTACTATCACATTCGTGGTTGAAATAACCTTCCTTATTCCCGACAGATCCAGAAGTGTTTGAATTATGTGACCTACTGGGTAGAGATGAAGGTGTCTTTTGGTATTGCAAATCTGGTTGACGTGAATAAGGAAACAAAGGTAAAACAGCAGTAACTTTTTTGGCACTTGCAGTCTTGCAGGCACTGATCATAATAAGAAGCTCCATAAACATGTCGTTGACATGTCCGTTGGAACTCTGAACCACATAAACATCTTTGTTTCTTACCGAATCCTTAATGGTCACCGAGGTTTCACCATTCTTAAATTTAGTTAACTGGGCTTTTCCCGACCCGATACAAATATAACCACAAACGTCCTTGACAAAGGAAGGATGGGAGGAACCTGAAAAAACCACCAAGTTTCTCATCAATCACAAATGGAGTAATTGTTGGAGATAGAGTCAATGAACCAGGTTCATTGCTACAATAATTTTTTTTTTCCTTTTTTTCCTGCTCATCACGAATCGGTTTGTGGTGTAGAAGATTTATATGGCTTTTGGGGCCTCAGGAACCATGATTTCCAATGAAAATGGACTTAAATATAGAAAGATTTTGAGTTAGAAACTATTGTTTTACTTAATGGATAATTTAAAGGGTTTAAATGGACAAATTTCAGAGCATTTTACTTAATTTCCACGCCCATGGGTAGTGTTTAGTGGAAGCCCTGGCGCCCCGCCTAAAAATTCAAATTTTGCTCCTCTTCTAAAGAAACTGAATCTTTTGCCCCTTTAACTTCTCATCAAATCGCTGAATCACATTGTCTCTCACGACCTATATTTCATTGACAACTTGAATAAGTCTTGTGTGATGATTGTGAGCGACTCGAAACTTGATATACCTCAAAAATTGGTATACGCCAGACAGTTGGCGGAAAAACCGTTTGAAGAGTTTATTTCAGAGATCAAAAATGATGATTTGCTAATGATCATATGCAAATTTCACGAGTTGCATCTTTGGATTCCAGTATTGAATAGAATTGACGAAATTTTGGAGTCAATAATCAAGAAAAATAATTTGGGTGATGACGCTTTGAAACTTCATGTCATGACAAAGCAAGATGAAGAAGTTGTTACTGGTGTTTTGATCTTTACTGAAAGTTTATTGAATCGCTGCTTTGGAAGAACCATTTACAATTCCTGTGATAGAATTTATGATTTATTGAACTCTCCCAGCGTTGTTATCAAATATCATGCTATCAGAGTTCTCACAGTTCTTGTTGGAAAGTCCATGAGAAAACATAGATATTCGTTTGTTGTTCCCGAAGAAGCTAGAAATAAAATCAGTTATTTGGCCTATTGTTTTCCACCTTCTTTGAACAATGATGCCAAACTTAAAGACAATGCTAGTTCTCAATTAGTTAATATTTTGAAAGGTGAAAAGAATAGTATTTCGAGCAAATGGAAAAAATTTGATTTCAAATTCTTCCAGTCCAGTCAACCTTCAAATGCTCAAAAACCAAACTCCAGCAAAAATTTTAAAACTAAGATTGCAAAAAAAGATTCTACTCCCGAAGAGTTAGATGACATGTCAAGTGAACCTAGCAAATCTAGCAAGTTGGGCAAAAAGAAACTACAAAAGCAAATGGGGGCGGTTGATAGAGTTTCCAACTTTGATTTATCTACTGAGAATCTCCGCTTATTTACCGTTCAACAGATTTATGACATGGCTTCAACTAGTATCTCAGAAGACTATTTTTTTGAATTTTGTGTGCAATTGAGTATAGCGAAATCTTTTACAAGTCAATCTTTTGAATGTTTACAAGCTAGGCAAAAGTGGGTTCAATTAAAGTTGGTTGCCAGTGCTTGTAATTTATTAATCAACGATTCTTTTTCTCGTACTGATGATCTGCAGATGGCAGAGACAGATTCACTTAATGTTGCGAATGCCATCGAGATTGTTAAACCTGAAAACCAAGAAAAGGTTGATTCTTCTGTTTTTCATGACGCAATGTTTTTTCTTGCTAGTATTTCGTTGAAGAGAGATTTGAGAAATGAATTGTTGAGATTGTTGGATGGTAATGTGAGCCATGGTACTTTATTCAAAATTTTAAATGCAATATATAAAGATATTTCTTCAAGTGATGACTCTATTACCATCAAAGAATTGAGTTTGACAGACTCTAAAAGTAATGATACCACAAAAGCTTATATTGCCTTTTTTCAGATAATCAAATCTTTGATTGAAATTAAAAGTTTGTCTGCTTCTTTGGTTAATGCCGGAATTATTGATGAACTAAAACAATTTTTGACCCTAAAATCAACAAAGTATACTGATGTTATTTCTGCTGCTATCTTAGCTTTGAAACCCATTTTGATTCAAAAAGCAGTCAATGCCAATTATTTAAATTCTTTTGCCAATAATGATGGATTCCAATTGCTCATTGATGCTATCGGATATCAAGTGGACAAATCTGCAGAATCTAAGACTCAATTTGATGATTTGAGTTCAATTACACATGAAACTAAAAATTTTGATATCGAATTATTGGAGCAAAATTATCTCAGCACAAAATACTTCTTTGATACTAATACTTTTAAATATACCGAAACTTTAATTAAGTTTGCTAATGATTTGGTGAAAATGGATTCAGGGGATCGTATGAGAAATTTTTTTGATTCCCCTTTATTAGTGCATTTCAACAAGGTATTCAACAATACTGAGTCTTTTACACCGTTGATATTAACCTATTCTTTGTCTACTATTATTAGTATTCTTCATAACGAGCCTACCGCTTTCTCGATTTTATTAGAAGCTGGAATTATTGACGCTGTTTTAAACAATATTCAAAAGTTTGCCATCGATGATAACAGTTTGATTCTATCATTACCTGAAGTTCTTGGTGCTTTTTGTCTCAACAAATCTGGGTTGGAAAGAATATTGAAAGAAAAAGTTGTCAGTAAATTGTTTATCATGCTTTATGATATTAAGATTGCTAGAAATTTGATCAATGAAGATCTTACTACTGCTCTTGCAACTGGTTTTGATGAGTTAGCAAGACATTATCCAGAACTCAAACCACAAATTTTGGAAGAGTTATTCAAATTGATTGTTAATGCTCCTAAAGTTGTTTATCCAAAAATGAAAGGTGTTTGCTTCTATAAATCAAAATATGGTAAATCATTATACTATGATGAAAATGAACCCAATTCTTTTCAAGAACCAGATTCTAGAAAAATTGTTGACGATCTTGAGGATGATTTTTATATCCTAGAAAATGCTGCTATGTTTACTTTCACACTTGTTTCAGAAAGTGAGCTTGGGAATAAATTTGTGGAAGAAGTCAAAAAAGAAAAACTAAAATTCGAAGATCTACTTCCTTTTTTAGTTTATGGCAAATCAACATATGATCATATTCACTCTAACTTCAGTTTTGGTATCACTCAAACAGCCAAAGCAGTGGAAAATTCAAAGCATGGTTGGGGTGCTGATGTGTTTTTTGAATACCTTTATAAATTAGTTAAAGGTGGTGATATACTTGAGTTCTTGAATTATAAGAATACAGAAAGTATGACTTTTTTCTCAAAGTTTGACGATGGTGATTTCAATGATAATTCAGGTTCTGATTTTATGAGAAGATTGAATGAATTAACTATTGGTTTAAATGTTTTCCAAGAACTATATTTGCATATTGAGTTGTCAGGACACACTCGTGCAAATATCATTGGTGATTTATTTACTTCCCCAAAAGGATTAGAATTCATTGATTTGGTATCTCTTTTGTTTAGAAGATTGGCCACAGAAGAAATTATTATCAGAGAACATCTTCCACCAGATGTTGCTCAGATGTCATTGCCAGCTAGTAGAATGTTATACAAGCCACAATTAGTTCTCAAATCCAGTGTTTATCATCGTCCAACATCATTAAAAATTGAAAAAACCAGTGCTAAAATCAAAAATACTCTGCAAATTAGATGTATTATGGAAGACTTGCAGTCATCTATCGGGGCTTTTATGAAATCTATGGCCAAAATTCATCAAACTAATCATAGATCTATTGAAGATGCAGCTATGTCCAAGAGATGGAAATCTGGTAGCCATATCAGTCAAAGGTTAAGTGAAAATTTTATCAAGAATTTATTTGATATTGATTCATTATCTGGGATTTTGAAACCGTTACAGTTGAAGAACTACATTTTAGTAATTTGTCATTTGTTTGAACATATGATTGTTAAAAAGAACTCCAGTTCTAACCTAGATCATTTTCCATTTGGTATCTATTTTATGCAGTGTGGAGGTTTTATCATTTTAAGAGAATTAATTTTACGGTTTTGGAAAGATATCAACACTTTTGACCCTGCAGAAGTTCTGGAATTTAGAGAAAAGTTGAGTGTTAAGAATGTGAAACAAAATAATTATTGCATCACTGTTGCTTTTATACAGAAGGGTTTGTCAATATTTTCGAAGATATGTTCGAGATTAGCTCCAGAGAAAAGTCTGAAATTTACAAGCGAGGACAGCCTTCACTACCTGGATTCTTTCTTGACTCAAGCAAAAATTTGTACGTTTGGTTTATTATTTGGTGTATTTAATTCGGAAGTTATTGATAACGAGGTTTATTTACATTATATTCCTGGTGCTATTTTACTGGATCTTAGAGGTTTGTCAGGCAAACTCTATAACTCCGAAAATCCAAAAAAATCATTGAACTACGACGGAATTTTATATGAGTTAAATCAAGATACTGTTTGCCTCAAAGAATCTTCTAAAAATTATCTTAAATCCTTAGGTTTTTCAGAGACACAACAATCATCATTTTTTTCGGAAACTCTTGACAAGAGTTTGGATTCTGCTATTCTTTTCGGGGTTTGTCCTAGTTATTTCAAAGAAGAAGAATGGTTAACTGTTATTGAAAAAGCTAAAAATAAAGAAGTTGAGCCTCCAAAAAGGAAAGCTGTTATTTCTCAGTTTCAAAATTACAGAACCGTGGAGGACTTAAATACTCTTCGTTCAGAAGGTGAGAATTTGATTTTTGATAATTGGTTATTCATTGCTCAAGTTTGTCCAGATACAGTTGAAGAAGTTTGTCAACTTTTAAACAGTGTCTCTAAATCTTCTTATGTTTCTGAGTCAAATTTTTTTGCTTTTGATACTGTAATGCAAGTTATTTCTTCTTTTGATTTGGATTTTACGAAAGCTGAAAGTAGTTCAAGATTCTCTAATGCTCTAAAAATGGCTTCTGTTCTTTTAAATAGTTATCATCAAAGAAGAATTAAAGTGGAAGGTGCGAATGAGTTGCTTGAAATTTTGAAATCAATATCGGAATATAACGTCTCTGGTGCTGACTGGTTCAAAAACATGGTTATCCTTTTTACTGAGTTATTAGCTGCACATGTTTTTGGAGGTTCTAAAGTTAAACATTTTAATGTTGAAGTGTTGACAGGAAAATCTCAGCTTGAAACTGCTCTCAAAAAGGCAACTGCCGTTTATGCTACCCCAGTTTCTGATGCATTGAAAGAAAGAATGTTAGATTTGGTTTTAAATTGGAATAACATTGATTCAATTGAAGATGGTATTGCTGCTGCTAAATTTTTGATATTATATTTGGAAGATCCTCAATACTTGAGTAAAATTTCCAATAATCAAGTTATCCTCAAATTGATAAGAATTGTTCATAAAGGTGAAGAGGAATTCTCCAAAATTTGCAAATTTGTTGACAGTGAAGTTACCTCTTTTGATGAATTCTTAGGGGACGATGAAGCGAGAAAAAATTATAAGGAACTAGAAGATCAAAAATCTAAAGCTTTGGCGGAGTATAAACTTGTTTTAAATGCTTTGTTAAGAAGATGTTTTGAAACAGAAGAGGTTGTTATGAAGCTAATTGATAATATTATTAATGAACTTATGTCCAAAAATTTTAAATCAGATAAGTTTTTTGGGTCAAACGTACCAAGAAGTATCAATTTGCATGAGATCATAAAGGCAAATGTTGCTACTATTGTTAGAAATCCTGAATATTTTGCTAAAAAAATTTCTTCAGAAATTTTGCTAAGTAGACCAGAAAAGCCACTCAGTTCTCTTAATGTTTTGAAGAAGGTAGAAGAAGACAATAAGGATTCTGGTAATGATGAGCCGAATGACTTACCAATGATGGATGTTTCTACTGGTGAAGTGTTGGAATCTGGAAATAATGAAATTGTTAAAAAATCATTTACTGGAAAATCTTCAGGTATTGTTGATTTCTTGTTGTCTGAATTGATGAGCGTTAAACATTCAGAGTGGATTGGAGATACCCCTGAACAAAAGAAGTTATACGATAAGATTAATCCCCATCATAAGAAAAGTGAAAGACAAACCCTCAAAACAATTTATAACAATCCTAAACATAATTACATTTCTTATATTCTACTTGTGCTTACTGAGCTTTTGTTCTCTTATAAACAAAGTAAACTTGAGTTTTTAACCTTCTCAAAAAAAAGTATTCTTCAATCTAGTGCTACAGTTAAACCAAGATCTACTGCTTTGAATTTTTTCCTTCATCAATTGATTCCAACTGATTGCTTCTCAAAAAGTCTCTATAATGAAGATTCGAGAAAAGAAGTGGTTTTTAATCTTTCTATGCGGACAATTTTTGCTTTACTTTCAAGTGTTGAAACTGATGTTCCCAAAGATTTGGATATTTCCTCAAAGGCACCTCCAAAAGAGGATCCTGATATGATTTTTATTAGAAAATTTTCCACTGATATCATTTCCAAAGCTTTGAAAGACTCCTATGAATCTGGTGATGTTGCAAAAAATCGTTTTGGTAAAATAAATAATCTAACGAATTTATGTACATCCATTTTAGGTTATGGTGAAAACATTCCTTGTTCTCCTTTTAAACCTGCTAAAAATGATGATTTTTTTATTTGCAAAGCTATGATTGAAAGATCGATTCCATCCCAAATGGCTTCAATATTGACTAATATTGATATGAACTTCCCATATATTCCAATTATTTCTGATTCGATGATTAGTTTTCTTAATGCTGTGGGATCTTTAAAATTGAATTATCAAGATTTATTCAAACATTATAGTGATGGTGAAGAAGAAGAACAAGTTCAAGAAGACGAATATGATTCTCACGATGAAATTACTCAATTATTTAGAAATTCCTCATTGGGAATGTATGATGTTGAAGATTATAATTCAGAAGATGATTCTGACGTTTATGATTCCGATGACTCTGATGATAGTGGTTTGGTTGTTTATTCTGATGAAGAAGATGCCTTAATGGAACACGGCGAAGGCTTTGATGACGATGATAATGATGAAGATGATGATTCAGTTATTGAAATTGATGTTAGTATAGATGATCATGATCATGGAACTGAAGACGAAGAAATTGAAGACGATGAAATTGATGTTATTAGTGGAAGAGACGGTAGTGAAATTTCTTTTGAAGAAGGAGATGATGAAGATGATGATTTGGGAGATGAAGAAATTTCTGACGAAGGTTCCTACATTTCTGATGAAGATATTCAAGAAGAGTATTACTCTAGTAGCGATGATTCTGCCATCATTGATGAGTGGGTTGATAATTATGAAGAGAGTCAAAGAACTGGCTACCCAAGAGGAGGCCTAGTGGTTGCTAATAGTGGTCTCAATGGTCGTCCTGATGGCTTTGGTCTGCGGATGGCAGATATATTTAATCTCAGAAATATTCCCATGAGAACATCTAATAATGACAATGATAATCGTTTGGTTTTTCATCCAGGAAACATTAGGGATGAGCTTTTCAATGGAGGAGATGAAGATGATGAAGATGAAGATGAAGACGTTGAAGATGATGAAGATGAAGATGAAGATGAAGATGCATTTGTTGACAATGCTATAATAGAAGAGTACGATGGTTTCAATGGGAATTTTTTATCTGAGTATAGAGGAGCTACTCGTTTATTAGTTAATAGATTGAATCATCATAGAGTTAATCCTTTCTTTGATATTAGCGAAGCTGTTGAAATACCTGCTTTACTTGGTAATGGTAGAAGAATTCGTATTCATAATGCTTCTAATCCTTTCTTAGTGAATCCTATGGGAAGTGGAATCAACATTTTTGGAAACACGAAGGCTGAATTACGTTCTACTACTCAAACGTGGGGCTTTGTGTATGAAATGTTCATGAATAAAACTGTTTATTTGGTTGCTCTTCCAACCTTAAGAACCATCATTGATCTCGTCTATGATGCTAGTGTTGAAGCTAATGAACTTAAAAAGAAATTGGAAGAAGCAAAGAAAAAGAAAGAAATGGAATTGAAAGAAAAGAAGAGATTAGAAGAAGAGGAAAGAACTAGAAAAGAACGTGAAAGTAATCCTTCTCGGTCAGAGGGTCAACATGAAAGAGAAGCTCAAGCAAGTAATTCAAACTTGGAACCAGTAATGGTCCAAATCAATGAAGATAGAGAAGTTAACATTGCTGGTACTGATATTGATCCTGAATTTTTATTGGCTTTACCTTTAGAAATGAGAGAAGAAGTTTATCAACAACATCTTATGCAACAACAACCAACTTTAGCTAGAAATATTCTCAGCGATTCTAGAATTGATCAACAATTTTTAAGCGTCTTGCCAGATGCCGTACGTCAAGATATCATCAATCGTACTAATGATGCTCCAGTCGATTTTAACTTTTTGATTGATGGTAGAAGAGACTCTTCCAACAGTAATCATGATAATGATGAAAGTGATAATGCCAACAATACTAATAGTAATGATGAAAATGAAGGTGAAGAGTCTGTTACTAAAACCAAAAAATACTTTACTCCTTTGGTTGAAAAAAGTGGTGTGTCTGGTATTTTAAAACAAATATTTATAGAAAGAACTATTACTGATGAGTCAGAGATTCGTCTGTTCGCTAATTTATTATCTTATTTATGTGATAACAAACATACCAGATCTGAAACTATCTCATTATTATTATATATTCTTCAAGAGGGGATCAATGATTATAAGTCATTAGAAAAAGTCTATAATAGATTATCTTCAAGATCTACTTGGTTATCACAGAACAAACAAGGAACTGCTTCAACTCCAGTTCAAACTAACCCAGTAAAACTTCCATTAAAAACTAGTATTGTTTCTGTTGCTGCTTTTATTTTGAATCTGTTGAATACTTTATTGGACTCCCATCCTCACTTAAGATATTATTTTCTTACTGAGCATGAAAGTGCAATCCAAATTAGAAAACCAAGCAAACCAAAATCCAAGTTAAATGAAGTATTGTCTGCAAAAGAGGCTAAATATCCCATTAATATTTTATTATCACTAATGGAAAATTCTATTGTTAAAAAAGAGAAATCATTAATGTTATTATTATCACGTACTATTAGAACTGCGAGTACTTCTTTACCTAATATCGAAAAAGCTAAAATTGAAGACAACTCTGATGATGCTGATGGTTCTGGTAGTAAAAAACTCGATCTTCCTATTGTTCCAGTCTCATTATTAAGTTCAATGGTCTCTGTTATGATTGCTGGTGATACTAATACAAAGACGTTTCAACAAGCTTTGACAACATTAAAGAACTTTTCATCATTACCTAATTCTAAACAAGTTTTCTCAACTGAATTATCTAATTATGCTACAATTTGTGGTAAACAACTTGTTTCTGATCTCAAACAACTTTCTGAAGCTATTGATAAAGCCAATGATCCAACTGATATTGATGGTGATGTTTTTGATAGATTTATTAATACCAGTTCAAGTCAATATAAACTTTTGAGAGTTTTAACCGCCCTTGACTATTTGTTTGATTACGAAAAAGATGGAGATTCTCTAAAAGCATTATATGAAAAAATTGCATTGGGATCTCTTTGGGGAAATTTGAGTAACTGTTTGCGTGGATTGGAAACTAAGAAAAATCTTCATAGTGTTGCTACATCATTATTGCCTTTGATCGAAAGTTTGATGGTTGTCTGCAAGCATAGTAAAGTGAAGGATTTACAAGCTAAAGATACTTTGAAATATGAATTAAAAGCTCCTGATCTTGCCAATGAACCAATTGAAAGTTTGTTCTTTTCATTTACAAATGAACATAAAGTTATTTTGAATGAAATGATTAGAAGTATGCCAAAATTAATTAGTGGACCATTTGCTATGTTGGTTCGTAATCCAAAAATGCTTGAATTCGATAATAAGAGAAATTACTTTGATAGTAAACTTCATAATAAAACCACTATGACTAGAAATATGGTTATCAGAGTTAGTCGTGATCAAGTATTCTTAGATTCGTATAGAGCTTGTGCTTTTAAATCAGCAGATGAATTCAGAAATGGTAAACTCTCAGTTGTTTTCAAAGATGAAGGCGGGGTTGATGCTGGTGGTCTTACCCGAGAATGGTATCAAGTTTTATCTCGGCAAATTTTCAATCCTGATTATGCTTTGTTTTTGCCAGTTCCTTCTGATGAATCTACTTTCCATCCAAATAGAACATCTTGGGTTAATTCAGAACATTTGTATTTCTTCAAGTTTGTTGGTCGTATCATTGGTAAAGCGATTTATGACGGTCAACTATTGGATGCTCATTTTAGTAGAGCGGTTTACAAATCTATTTTAGGTAAATCAGTCTCTTTAAAAGATATGGAAACTTTGGATCTTGATTATGCTAATTCTTTGAAGTGGATTTTGAAAAACGATATTACCGGCATTATCGAAGAAACTTTCTGTTTGGAGACTGAAGATTATGGTGAACATAAGATTGTAGATTTGATCCCAGATGGTAGAGATATTCCAGTTACTGAAGAGAACAAACAAGAATATGTTCAAAAAGTTGCTGAATATAGACTTTTAACTAGTGTGAAGGAACAAACTGATAGTTTCTTACAAGGATTCTTTGACATTATTCCAAAAGAATTAATTTCCATTTTTGATGAACAAGAATTAGAATTATTGATTTCTGGGTTACCAGATATTGATGTTGATGATTGGAAAAATAATACAAATTATAATAATTATTCTGCTTCTAATCAAGTTATTCAATGGTTTTGGCGTGCTGTCAAATCGTTTGATAATGAACAAAAGGCCAAACTTTTACAATTTGTTACTGGTACTAGTAAAGTTCCATTGGCTGGGTTTGCAGGGTTAGCTGGGGTTCATGGTAGTCAAAAATTCAGTATTCATAGAGATTATGGCTCATTAGACAGATTACCAAGTGCTCACACTTGTTTCAATCAATTGGATCTTCCTGCTTATGAATCATATGAACAACTTCGTGGTTCTCTTTTGTTGGCAATTACGGAAGGTCATGAAGGTTTTGGATTTGCTTAATTAATCTTGGTTAATTTTTTTTTCTTATCTTGATAATTTATGCTAACTTATTTTTGTTAATTGAATTTTATAGTTATTGTTTTTTCGTAAAAATTCTACATTTGTTTATTTAAAATTTGTATAAATTGATAGTAAAAAAGCTAATTTCATTATTTATAAGTATTATACTTGGAATCTGGAAGGTTTTCCTAAAGAATAATTCCTGATTCTAAGTTAGTTCGTTCTTCCCTATGAATTCTGTAAAAGTTCTTCACCTTATATTTGTGTCCATAAAACCAATATCGATCAATTACAATAAAAGAAAAGTATAGTCTTCAAAAGCCTTTGAGCAATGATAAGAAAGCATAAATTACATGTATTCCACAGTCGCTAAAAAATCATGTACATTTTGTGAGCTTATGTTTGTTTCTAAAAGTTTTCATTAAATTTTGCAGATGATTCATTTGGAACTTCATTATCCGAATCATCATCGTCATCATCGTCTTCAGAATCATATGTTATACCTATCAAAGAATTTGTGGATGGTTGTAAATGTAGATTGTTTTTTATTGTAACTTTTTGCGAATGATCCACTTGCTGAACTGCTAATTTATTGTTATTGTTGAGATCACTATTATTACTATTATTATTACTAGTATCACTACTATTATCATCAATATTATTTTTATTATCATTATTAATGTTGTTATTGTTATCACTGACTTCTTTGTCAATGTTGTCATCAAGTTTCATTATTCTTTTTACTGCATTCTCTTTTTCAGACTTAAAATCACTGCTAGAAGAATCAGTTGAAAAATCGCTTTCTGAATCCCAATATTCTTTAACAACCTGTCCATCAAACCCTTCTGACAAATCTTTATAACTAACATAGATTCTTGGAAACTCTAGAACAGTTTTATCTTTCAATATATCCTTGATTTTCGAGTTTGGATCAATTTTAATCAATGTATGAAGATCAATATTGGGTTGATTCTCTTTGTATAATTTTAGATAAAAAAAATAATTTGATATATCATCTTTAATTAATTCCACTTTTTTTAGGAACTCAAAAGCAGTCAAATTCTCAGAAACTTTATTTTCGATCTTGTCCACTACTGAATCATCTTTGCTGATTAGTATAAGTTCCATAGTCCAAAAATATTGTGATTGTTTTTTATCAAAATGAGTTTTATTTTTTTGAGCCCGGGCCATTCCTAAAGGCAATTGGATTATTTTCACATCTCCTTTTCTGATTATCATATTACTGTTTTGTGGTAATGGTCTTCTATAATTCTTATTGATTCCGCCATTAAATCTCGATCTTCTCTTTTGAAACATTGGCTTTGAAGATGAATAAGCATCTATTTTCCCCAAATCTAGTTGACGACCCATTTTGGATAAGAAATTGTAATCTCGCTGAACCACAATATTTGAATTCTCTTTGATATTATCCATGGGAATATATTTTGTAACATCTACTTTTCCAGAACAATCAAATTGGACTTTATGTTTCTTGACACAGGGTAAAGAGCATGTCCTGAGCCCACAACCTGGACATTTATATTTTTCACGGTTATTGAAGCATATTCCACACAACTCCTTCTGTTTAACCACCTTTTCAGACATTTGATTTTCCAAGATTTCACCAAAAAAATGTTTTATTTACCAGAATTTTTTTTAAAATGTTGAGATGAGATGTCACACCAGATATGCAGCTTGTTGCAGAATATCACATGACTCACCCGGCTCCACCAGAATTCCAATTTTTACACAAAGTCAATAATTTATCACGATAACCAGCTCCATCAGTCTAATACCACCCGATTTCTAGCCCATAATGGTATGTTTATTGAGAGTCAATGACATGGAATTGTCATGATACTACATTCGCACATTTACTAACCATTTTTAGTCTTCTTCCGGTATCCAAACACTTTTGAAAGTAGGTATTGTTTTAAATTTATCGAAATTAACCTTAAACTCATTTACTAACTTTGATAGGCTGAAAAAGAAGCTCAAGAAATTGTTTCAGCTGCTAGATCTTGTATGTACTTATTATTTTTTTACCATTGTAATTTACTTCAGTTGTGAATTTACTAACCAATGATTATTAGACCGTGCTCAACGTTTAAAGTCTGCTAAACTTGACGCTGCCAAAGAAATTGAAGCTTATAAAGCTCAAAAAGACAATGAATTAAAGGAATTTGAATCTAAGGTATGTTGAAGATTTTGATTTTTTTTTTTTGTAACTATACTAACATTTTTAGTATGATGGTATTAATGCTAATGCTGACATTGAGGCTGCCGAAACTGTTAAATCAGAGGTCGAAAGAATCAAGAAAGCTGCTTCTTCCAAAGAATCTGCTGTTGTGGATTTACTTGTTGAATCTATCACCACCCCAACTCCAGAAATTCATGTCAATGCTAAGATTTAGATTTTTGTTTACCAATTGTATCCTTACTTTTATACCAACGTTATCTTTTTTTTTCTCAATAGTGAACAAATACAGTCTAATTAGTTGATATATAATGTTCATTAATTTTTGACGCTCAATTATGCTATGTTAGTGTTGTAGATATGAAGAAGTTCTCTTTGTAAAAGACATGTATGTTTCTTTTGGCTGCAATAACATCTATGATCCATTAGAAGGTAAGAAGCAACAGCACAGTCTCTTGGAAGAAGAATTTGACATTGGATAATATTTCTTTAAAAACTATTTATGTGTAAACTTATAAGTGATTTTAGTGGTTGAGGCTCCAGTAGTCAATACTCAAATTCATGCTACTTTTGTAAAAAGTTACTCCAGCACTTTGAGAAACCCATTTTAAAAAATATAGGCCTAGTATCTATTTGGGAGTTGCTTATAGTTTCTATTGTGGGCTCACACTCTACGAATTGATTCTGGTTGAATTCAAATATTTTGAGCTTTTTCCACTTCTTTCTCTCAAAGAACTTACTTCCCAAAGAGTAATAACTGTAAAAATGTAATTTTTCAGTAATATCCATTCAGTGCTAATCTCACCCAAAACATTGCAAAATGACGTTATTAAGCAAATACTCCAAGTCAAACAAACTGAAAACTGAAAATTCACGTGACAGAATATTCTCGACGAAAAATGCGGTGGTGTTTGAATTTTGCCCACTAAATTTTGATCTCCTCTAACTAAAAATCTCTTTATCAAAACCTGTTGTTCTGTCCGCTTTTCTTGCTCTGCCCTCTGTGTTGCCCGTGTCTGCTTGATCCCTTATTTCTCCCTGTTGCATTATGTCTACCGCTCCTATTGTCTCTGATTCTTACAAGCGTCCAAATAGACGTTTTATTAAAGGTCCAGATAGAAAAGCCAAAGAAGCTTCTGTTGCTGTCTTAAAAGATAAAATTAAGGAAGTTGATTTTAAGTTATCCAAGGTTAATGAAACCATTGCTAACTTCAAGTCTGATGACAAATCAAATGACCGTCGTAAAGAATTACAAAATGAGTTGAATGAATTGATTAAGATTCAAAGTGATTTAAAAAACAAGAGAAATATTATTAATGATAAAATTAAAGCTGTTGATGGTTCTTTGAAAAAAAAAATTGCTGATTTAAACAGTCAAAGTTCTAAAATTCGTTTCAAGTCTATTGGTGAAATTGACAAACAAATTCAAAAATTAGATGATGCTATTGCTTCTGGTAACTTAAAAATTGTTGAAGAACGTAGAAACGTCAAGGAAATTTCTGCTTTGAGAAAAATTAAGAAAGATTTTGGTCAAATTGAAAGTGCTCAAAAAGCCATTGACGATGACAAGGCTAAAATCGCCGTTTTGAAAAAAGAATTAAGTGCTTTGAATAATAAAGAAATTCAAACTAAATTCGAAAATGTTACCAAAGAATTGAACACTATTAGAGATTCTAACAAGTCTGTCAATGACAAAAAGAAGGTTCATTATGATCAAAGAGGGACTTTACAAAAAGAAAAAAATTCTTATTATGATGAAATTAGAAAAATTAACAGCGAATATGAAGAAGCTTATGATAAATTCAAGAAAGATTTAGCTGCTGAAAAAGAACGTGCTAAAAAAGATGAAGAAGATTATCTTAAACAACAAGAAAAAGCTAAAAAGGAAAAGCAATTGAAAGAAGAATTAGAAAATGCTTCTAAACCAGCTTTTGAATCTCAAATTAGTTCTATCAAAATTCTTATCAAATATTTCTCCAAATTGATTAACCAACCAGTTCCTGAAGATATTGTCAAAGATGATGAAGAATCTTCAGTCACAAAAAAATTTGGTGATTTAAGTTTAAACACCAATGGAACTACTTCCACCGGTAGAGTTGTTGCTATGCCAGAAAATTATGTTGTTGTAAAAAAAGAACAAGAAGTTTTCTTCCAAGGTTCTAAGGGTAAGAAATCTAAGAAAACTAAGAAACATGGAGGTGATGAAAAATTGATTGTTGAACCAGATGTTATTGTTCAATTATCTGAATTAGGTCTTTTAGTTCCAACTTCTAAAGAAGCTGCTAGTAACGTTATTGAAGAATTATTGAAACAATTCAGTATTTTCAAAAAAGATCAAGATGAAGTCACCAAAAAGAACGTTGAAAAAGCTAAGACCAAAATTGCTGCTTTTGAAAAGAAGCAAAAAGCTGCTGAAGCTGCCGAAGAAAAAGAAACTGCCGAAGAAGAAAAAGAAGAAAAAAAAGAGGAAGAAGGAGAAGAAGGAGAAGAAGAAGCTTAAGCAACTACTTAAAGTGTTTTAGAACTGCTATTTATTTTATTATCATTATTATTATTATTACTGTCATTATTTGATTAAATTTCATTTTTCAAACTGTAGTACTGCATGTCAACGCGGGTGGCACGTTCTGCATGCGTCCAACAGCCTGGTCGTCTAACTTTAATTTTGTCAATATTTTTAAATTTTTGACGAAGCAAAAAACACAAAATTAAATAAAAGAGCTGTACCTTGGATCCCAACATCCAGCGTTTTACTTTTCCTTTCTCACTTTCTTTCTCCCACTTTTTCTTTTCTTCCCTTGGAAGCGACCGTTTGCTACTCATATTACAAAACATCTCCCAACTTTGCTTAATTTTTTCTGCTATCAACAAACCCTTTCTATAAAAGAACTAATCAATCAGTATCAATTTTTTTGCTCATCTCATCATGAGCCAACCAAATAATAGTCCACCAACTACTCCTCAAAAGAAGAGAATCATTAATGGAAGTACCTTTAGTCTACCCCCATCACCCGAAGCTTCATCTAGTATACTGAGGAAGCATGAAGTGAATAAATTGTTATCAATAAAGAAGAATAGTAAAACTCCGTCAATATATCCAACTCCTGAAGTCACACCTCATTTGAACAGTATTAAGAAATTGTCTAACGTGGCAGTGGTGCCTAAATTTTCTGGCAAAAGATCTTTTGATGTCACTTCTAGTATGAATGATCTTGAAGAAGATTTGGAGGATAGCAGAGATTCAAAAAGAATGAAACTTTCTACAGAAAATGTTCTTACAGAATTTTATAAAGATGATTTTGAAGATCTTGATAGTGATGTTAGTACCGAACTTGCTAGTGATGTGGAAGGAGATTTTTATAAATCAGCAGTTCGTAGTGAAGATGAACATCGTCAATTTAACACCAATCATGCTATTAATAGTTGTTTAACTCCCGAAAGACCACAACAAAACACTAAAAATATCAATCTATTAAAATCATTTATTGATTCTGATGATGAATTAGATAACTTTGATAACAAAGATAAATTATTTGAAACTCCTGAAAGTAAAATTATCACCTCAAAAGATTTTGGTTCGCAAGGAATCTCCAGTGATTTATCATTTAATAAACAAAGAACTAAACAATCAAATTTCAATCCAAATGATGAATTGTTATTGATAAATAACAATGGCAAAGTCAAAAATCTACAATTCAATAATGCTACTGATAAATTTTTCAAACCAAAAAAACTTCTATCAGAGTTTCATGAAGTTGCTGATAATAATAATCAAGAAGAGGAAAAAAAGGAGGTAGAATTTGATGATCCAAAAGAAGCTAGATTAATCAGAGAAGCTATGGAACAAGATGAGAAAAGCACATCTTTTCATTTTGATGGCAATTATTCAGGTGATGAAGGATTTAGTGATTATGAGGACTTTGATAAAGAAGATGAGGATTTCAATAATGAAGAAAAATTAAGTAATTATTTTGATAGAATGAGAACTAGAAGATTTCAAAAGAAATTAACTGGTGCTAAACGAGGCAAAATTGAGTTTTTGAATGCATCAGGAATTGAATCAGATTATAATGAATCAGATGAACAAGAAGAAGAATATTTAAAGAAATTAATGTCTAAAAAAACATTACCATCATCAACGTCATCCAGAACATTAGCCGGGGCTACAAAAAAAAAACTTTTCCCTGATTCTCCAACTCCAACTTCCACGAATACTAAAACTAATAATAAAAATAATAAAACTCCCTCCTCTAGACCTTCATCCTCATCTTCCACTAATTCTCAAAAAACTACTTTTCTTAAAAATAAAAGATTAATGCTTGCTGAAGATCATGATAATTATCTTAATTTTGGCTTTACAATTAGTGAATTAGCAGATTTGAAAAAAGCCAAAAAAATTCTTGTATTTGAAGATCCAAAGAATTCATCAAATAAAAAAAATTCTTCTTAATTTCTGATTACTTACCATTATTTGTTTTTTAAAATATCTTATTCTCTGTTTTTCTTATTTTTTGGTTATTTGTGGTTATTTACTTTTTAGATGTTTCATGCTTTTTTCTTTCTTACGTATGGTTTTAATGAATTTTTGAAAAATTATCAACAAATATTGTAAACCGTGGTATTTGCAACTATCTTGCACCATTACATCCTCGCTTTGACAGTTATAACAATCAATTTTTTCAAACAGAAAGCTGAGCGTATTGTTGAGCTTTCGATTAATGACACCGTTTCTTGACCAATCAACTTGATAAACCTCTCAATAAACGATCAATTTGTGGTCTTTTTGCACTAAAAATTGAATTTTAAAAAAAATTTGTGTCAATCTTCAGGACTTCTCAGATTTGCGCGGGAAATTTTTCGACAATTTCAGTAAGCCGCCAATTTTCTTGAGGTAAAAAAAAAAATCTTGAATTGTAATCATATTCTTTTCCTTTTGAATTCATCCTTTCAGACCCACTTTTTTCCAGTTTATTTGTGTATATTTTCCCAAATCTATATGGAAGAATTGGACTCACAAATCATAGAAATTTTGAATCATCGAGATTTATTCCCTGCTCATGTTGCAACTAATCACACCCTCACTAATCAATATCTAGATATCCCAACTTCTTTGGATGATTTACCCATTGAAATCCTCGAATTGATCATCAAATACGTTTATTCTAACAATGTCTCCATATCCTTTGGTAAACATCTTGAATGGTTTGCTAAACATTTCATGGTAATTAACAAAAAGGTTTATTTTTTATCAATCAAATATTTATTCAATTATTGTCGATTTAGTTGTCCTCAAACTTTCCATTTATTTAATCAGAATTTAAAGAATAGTCAAATATTATCAAATGTCAATTTTTTTCAATTCATTAATGTTTTGGATTTTCAAGAATTTACATCTGTTGGATTAGGAAGAACTAATAGAATGAATAATGAAATTGATTTTGTTACTAACCATACAATTTTCAATTTTTTGTCGCAATCTTATAATTTGAAGGAATTCTTAAGTAGTGAGAATATTCAAAATGATATTGATGAGAAAATTTTGGACTTAATTTTTTTCAAATTAAATAAAATTGAATCAATTGATTTTTGTGGATCAAATGGTCCAAAATTCTCAAAACAATTTGAAATCTTAAACATGCCAAATAATTTTCAAATCAACAATTTGAAATATTTATCATTTCATGATTGTATCGATATTTCAAATAATTTTTTCACGAGACTTCTCCCATTATTAGTAAATATTGAAAAACTTGATTTATTTCATACAAAGATTAATGGAAGTTCTTTATTATTATTACCAAATAAATACAAATTGACTCATTTATCTATTGGCTGTTGTTATCAATTACAAAAACAATATATTTTGGAGTTTTTCAGTTCAAAACAATTGAATAATTTGAAATGGTTGAATTTTGAAACTGATAATATTAATGATTTAACTGAAAGAGAGTTGTTATTAATTTTGAGATTTTTAAATGATTCAGATGATAGATCGACTAACTCTAATTTGATTTTACAGTATTTAAATATTAATGGAAGAGAAATTACTACCTTCAAAACTTTGATGTTTATCAAGAAAAACTTTTTATTTTTAAAATCTTTACATATTCAAAACGCAAAAATCACAATTGATGAACTAATTGAATTTTTATCACCTCCAACTGAACCAACTTTTGATAATTTTGATAATTTCAATCAAAGAACCAGTACAATGTCACATTTAACTGATTATTTCAATCATCAAACTTTATCTACTTCTTTAAATAATTATACTAATAATTATAATGAGTTATTATCAGATAATCAAGTTTATCAACAATTAAGATTCATTAATATTAAAAACACTTCAGTTGATATGTTATCAAATTTACACAATTCAGCATTAATTCAATCATGTCCATCTTTGTTAGCTTGGGAATTTAGTTTGAACGTTTTGGAAAATTCACCAAATGAAAATTTCCATTATCAGAAATACTCTTTCAATAGTAGTAATGATAATGATGAAGAATTTTTCTGGAAAATTTTTCAAAATTCAACCGGTAGAAGAGGTTGGTTGTATAAACTAAGAAATTTTAATCAGAAAAACGCCAAATATTTAAATTACAATTTCAATTTTGATAGAGATTATCAACCAGTTAAGAAAAATCCTTTTAATAGTTCAATAACTAATTCTTTAATGGCAGTTAGTAGTTATAAATCAATTGCTTCATCATTTGAAATGGAATTTGATGATGAAGATGTTCATCCCCAGTTGAGAGAAAGATTAAATTCAAGAGGACTTTTAACTAATTCCTATTCATACAAAAGAAATGGATTGTTATCATCAAGTAATTATCATCATCAAAATACAAAACCCATCAAAGAAGAGGAAGAGGAAGAGGAGGAAGAAGAAGAGGAAGAAGAAGATTTAGACTATGAAATTTTAACCCATGATCCAGATTATTTGCCAAATGTCACTAGATATAATATTGAAACAGGTGAAAAAATTCAAAATAAATTGATTTTTTATCCCTTTTTAAAATATGCTAGCAAAAAAATTGATGTCAGTAATGGACCATTCTATACTGGCGATGGTGATTTCTATAAAGTTTGGCCTGTTAAATTCAGTGAAAGAGGAATTTATAAATATTATGCTTTGAACATTTGATTTTTTTTGTCATTTTAGAATTTGCTTTTGCTTTAATAAATAATAATTGAACAAAAAATTGTAAGTATAGCCACCATATCACGATCAATTAAAAAATAACTCCTATATACACAATAACCAAATCCTTCCCATTATAATACGGTATCAGTCCATAGTGTTTGTGCCATTTTTATTGTGCAGTTTTAAAATCTTTCAATAATAAACATTGCCGCATGCAAGTGAAAATATATGGCATCAATTTTTAGTTGCACAATCTTTTTTTCATTTTCAATAGAGCTACCCTTGGGGCAAATGCCATGATTGTTTATTGTCATTAAAGAGATAACTCCGCGTGGTTTGCTAAGAATGTGAAATAACTTTAAAATACTATATATAAGACCTATTAGAATTCTTAGATTCTCAACATCAATGTTTGATAAATCATCATAAATAAAACATTTCTAATACCTTCAAAAATGAAATTATCTGCAATTGCTACCACTTATTTACTTTTAATTGCTTCTGCTAATGCTGCTCCAATTGACAATTCCATCATGGAAAAAAGAGGATTCTTTGACTGGTTTGGTAACGGAACTGCTAAAAGGGAATTCAATGAATCTTCTTTAGAAAAAAGAAGTGTTTTTGACTGGTTTGGTAACGATACTGTTAAGAGAGAATTCAACGAAACTACTTTAGAAAAAAGAAGTATTTTTGACTGGTTTGGTAACGATACTGTCAAAAGAACATTAAATGATACTGACTTTGAAAAAAGATCATTGAATGATACCAATTTTGAAAAAAGAGGTATTTTTGAATGGTTCGGAAATGATACTGTCAAGAGATCTTTCAATGATACAGGATTAGAAAAAAGAAGTATCTTTGACTGGTTTGGAAACGATACCTCTAAAAGATCCTTCAATGAATCAGATTTTGAAAAAAGGGGATTTTTTGATTGGTTTGGAAACGGAACTGCTAAAGTTTAGGTTTCTTAGTTATTCCAATCCTTTACTTCTTCTTTTTAATTCGTATAATTCTTGATTTTTGATTTTTTGCCTGTGGTTGATCCATTGGAACTGTTCTTGTTGTTTTGAATAAATGTTTGAAACTATAAAACAATTTAAAATTGTAAGCTTGAACTAATTACACTACCACAAAGTTTAGTTTAGATCAATTACATTAGAAGGAGTGTTACAGCCATGTGATCAGGAAACAAACTTAAACTCAGTATCTTCTATCATCTTGAAGATCAAAGGTTTTCAGAAGTTTAGAAAAAAAAATGAGTCTTCATGGCTTCAAGTTCGAATGCAGATTCAAAACTTTTTCATTAAAAAATTATAACATTTGCAATTAAGCTTCCTAGTTAATAGTTTGCGGTATTAAATAATTAGTACACCTCTTCAAAAGTTTTGAAACTGCACGTGTGCATCCTTAGCTTTCTTCTTCATTGAATTCCAATCTATCATTACTCTCAACCTCCAACTACCAAATTTCGCTCTTTTAAGTTTCTCAGAAAAAAACCACGTCTAGTAACAAGAGTATTAAGCTTTATGATATCATATGGCACCACCAGTTTCGAAATGATTCAAATGTTTAAAAGAAGTTTATCTGAATTCGAAGAATTTAGATTTGAGAGTTCAACCATAAACCCAAATTTGAAATGACTGTTCATAGCACAAAATATTCACTTTAACACCCATGATATGAATGCATATAACTTAATTCAGTAAAAGCAGTACTGTAATTATATGTAACATTAATAGTAGATCCACATCTTACTCATTTATTTGGATTTCGATTAACATTGACTCCATTTTTTTCTACACTTGCTGGACCCAAATCATTATGACATTTCAAATTCAAGATATAAACCAAACTACCATTATTATGTCGAATTCTAGTTGAATTGGTTGTTGAGTAGGAGTATGGACAAACTTTCCTTGACAAATTTGAAACCAGATATCGTAAAATATTCAAAAAGTTATCTTGAGTAGAAATGGGATGTGATAATAAAGAAAATGATCTATTAGTGTAATTGTTATTAGTAGCAGTACTAGTAGCAGTATTAGTAAGAGTATTTTCATTACCCTTATCATTATCGAACAGCTGATTCCGTATTCTTTGGAGCACTAAACCTTCAGAATTGGCCTGACAAGCTAATCTAGCAGCTTCCTCGCTGCTAAAACTCGTTGATTCGATCAATGAATCTATAATTTTGTCAACAACACAGTTCAAATATTCATTGAAAGAACAAGATCATTATTTTCTTTATTTCCCGAAAATCTATTAAAGGTTCTTTGTCAAATTTTCCTTTGTCAATATCATTTTCAAACAAGTTATTTTCATCAGATTCAAAGTGGTGAAAGTCATTTGAGTTACCTGCTTCCTCAAAATGTAAGTCTGCATCATAAGCAACAGAAAATTGGGCAATAGATTCGTTGAAGACATTATTGTCAAATGGAAAAAACAATGTGGAATCACCAACTGATTTAGCTGGAGTCGTGAACCCTTGATCTTTATCATAATTGAAGTAAAAAAAGATTTTAACTTGAGCTTCTGTACCTATTTCCAGTAATTTATGACGATAAATGTGATTTAAATATTTATCTAAACTGCAATCAATATAAATGTCAGTTTTTCTTCTTTTAATTGAACAAACATCGCAACATTTTCTAAAATTACCATCCACAGCTCTCTTGAAATTTTCTTTATTAATAGGCTTTAGTTTCTTGCAATAACGACACCTCTTCAAATTTTGAAATGGAGTCTGAGTGATTGTTATTTGGGTCTTTTCTGGAAGCTCTATCAGCATCATTGCATCTTTTGCAATTCAGCTTATAAGCTTCACTTTTGAATTTTTCAAATTCATCAGTATGTTTCAACTTTTCGCATGAACTGCACTTCAATTGAGTAAATTCACATGAACATGGAGTTTAGTCTTTTTTTTGAAGAAGTGGCATATGCACATAGAGTCGATATTGAAATCAGTAATATAAATAACAATTGTATGTTTACATATAATCTTCTCCAATGTTACCCGCTAAGTGTATCCGCGCTGACCATACAGGACCACCTGAATGGGAAACGGATAACATAGATTTCATGTCAAAAAAGGTCCAGAACATCATACTATTTTACTAATTATTTAAACACCAAATCTTTGCTATTCTCAATTTACCAATTTTTCTGTATATGAAATCTCAAAGCTCATCTTCAAGTGAAGTTACTGTCGAAACTTTGTGCTCATCGACCCTTCCTAACTTGACCCCTCAACTGACCCACTAATACTGTTAATTAAACAATTAGTGTCAAATTTAGCTTCGTTATTGTCCCAAAACTTTTATTCTCAAAAGTTAAAAAATAAAAATATTTATTTCTCAATTTACACTTTTATTTGAGTTTATTATTTCATAAAGTATTATTTTAATTAAAATTTCGTATTTTTTTGCTATTTCATAAAATTAATCCCTTTTACATGAAAAAGCAATAATTTCAAGTTGGTATAAAGTTCAAAAGCAATCCACCAAATTGATAATCCCCACAAAACTTTTAAATTTAATAAAATTACACTCTATAAAATGTCTGGAGAGTTAAAAGAAGAAATGATTACTAAAGAAGATGATGAAGATTTAAAGATGATGGAATCGGGAAATGAAAATGATAATATTGATCCTATTAAAAATGATGATGATGACCTTAGTGATGATGAAGTAAAATTTAATAGAAACAATGAAAAATCCAGTGAATTACCCGATTCTCCATTAGATATACATGGTACTACTAGTCTAGAGACTGGAAAACAGTTGCAAATGAAATCCGAATATTTTAATAGAGATCAAGGTAAAATGTTTATTGGCGGTTTGAATTGGGATACCGATGAAATTTCATTAACCAAATATTTTGAAAAGTTTGGAGAAATCTTAGAATTGAATATTATGAGAGATAATGGTAAATCTCGAGGGTTTGGATTCCTAACATTTAAAGATCTGAGTGCAGTTGATGAAGTGTTAAAAAGTCATCAGCATATTTTGGATGGCAAAGTAATTGATCCTAAAAGAGCCATTCCGAAAGAAGAACAAGATAAAACCGGGAAAATCTTTGTTGGAGGTATTGCTCCAAACGTCACAGAAGATGAGTTTGATGAATTTTTTTCAAAATTTGGAAATGTCATTGACGCTCAATTAATGATTGATAAAGATAGTAAAAAATCAAGAGGTTTTGGATTCGTTACTTATGATTCTTTTGAAGCGGTGTTAAATGTCACTAAGAATCATCATTATTTGGAACTAAAAGGTAAAAAAGTTGAAATCAAGAAAGCAGAACCTAGAGGTCAACAATTATATAGTTATGGTAGCGGCAACAATAGTGGTAATAGTAGTGGTAAATTGAGTAATAATCAACGATTATTCAGATTCTCTAATTATAACATCAATAATAATAATAACAACTCTTCAAAGATGAATTATGGGAGATATAGTAATTATACAATAGCTAAAAACAATAATATTAATCCGAAATTTAATAAAAGTGATTGGAATCAATGGCAACAACATCCTCATCAACAATTTTGGATGCAAATGAGTTATCCTGCTCCTCCAATTCCTCCACCAGGAGTTCATCCGATGATTCCTCAAACTTCTGCAATTCCATTTCCGGGACAAAATCCTGCTACCAGAAACGCTTCAATGTTGATGAGTAATGCTAATAATCCTGCTGCTACTGGATTTATCCCAGGTACCACTGGTGCTTCTAATGCTAATAGTCCTTATATGATGATGGCAATGCCTCGTAATGTCCATGATTTCTCTAATGAGGGCTATCAAACTTACAATAACAATAATAACAACGATATTTATTCAAGTTACGGTGCTGGAGGATTTACTCCTCATGAAGATTATAATAATTATAATGAAAGAAATGACTATACTAGATACTATAATGTCGATGAATGATCTTGATGAATAATCATGTTATACAAAAAAGAAAAGTTTTAATGATTGATGATGTGTTTTTTAAAAAAATCTTTGCTCTGAAATGTCATTTTTTTTCCTTATTTGCTCAAAATAAAAATCATTTCTCTAAACATTTATGTATTTGTTAATTTTATGAAGTTTACGAATCTACTTTGTTATTTTGTAAAATTTAAAAATTGTTTAAGTAAGGAAGTAAGTACTATGATGTTTGATGTTACATAATGATGTAAACGTCAAAATTGTTAAATTTAGTTTCAAGTATATTTATACTTTCAATATGGTAGGTTTATAAATTGCAAACAGTAGTAATCAAGTCAATTTATAAGAAATTTAAGTAAAAATCCATCTCAAAAATAATCCATCTTAAAATTGACTCAGCATGGGGTACTACAAATATCTTGACTATCAAAAAGACGATTTAAATGACCCAGCAATTACAATTTTGAGCACTTTTTACAAATAGTATTTGATATAGATTCTTTAAAAACGAGCATTCATTAATTTATAGATAAAGTAACAATTCAAAATATTTTAAAGGAACATACACCCAAATGATTTAACAAAAAATAAATTAGATTAATAAATTAATAGATTTATTTCTTAGAAACAGCTTTAGCGTAAGGGTTTAATCTTAACAAGACTTGTTTGTTCTTTAATGGATTTTTCTTTTGAACGTGAGTTCTCTTTTGAGTGGATTGACCAGCTGGTCTAACAACAGATTGGATTTCGGTACTGTTAATTAATCTAGTAACATCAGTAGTAGAAATAACATTGTTTGGTAAGGAGAAACCAGATTTAGATTCGTAAACTTTGTCTAATTGAGCAAAAGCAGCATCAGTCCAGATAATAAATCTACCTAAATGAGCACCTGGAGCTAATTGTAATAAGTTAAGAGAAGAGACAGAAGCAGTTTCAACGCCTGGAATGTTTCTGAAAGCTTTAACTAAACCATTATCTTGAGCATAGACGACTAATGGACCTCTTCTTTGAGTGAATCTTCTACCTCTTAATTTACCTTTACCAGCTCTCAATTTCTTAGATTTGATAACTTTAACAACATCTTTGTGAGCACCAATAGCTTTTAAGACAGCAACAGCTTCTTTAGTTTTGGTGATAGATTCAATTTCACTAGAAACAACTAATGGAATTTCAGAAACTGATTCAATTTTGTGACCTCTAGCTAAAACTAAAGAAGAAACAGCAGAAGCAGCAATGGCAGAAGCAGTAGCATATCTTTTTTCACCATGGTTGACTTTAACGTTCCATCTTCTCCAGGTCTTAGTTGGAGCGAACATTCTACCACCTCTACACATATTACCAAAAGCAGCTTGACCAGCTCTGTGAGTACCAGAACCACCAACTCTTGGGATACGGGCAACAGCTCTACCAGTACCCCAGGATTCAGCAGAGGTTTGATGACCAGCATTTTCAGCGACAGCGTAAGCTTGTCTTTTGTTTTTGTTAATTCTGGTGAAAACAGAATGAACAATATCTGGTCTAATTGGAGCCTTAAAAACGGCTGGCAAAGCAACGGTGGCGGAGGTGGCTTTACCTTCAGCAGAGATGATGGAAACTTGAGGACGAGCAGTAGACATCGTGTAGGATATTATTTATAACAATAGAATGTTAGGAATACAAGAAGAAAAGATTTATAAAAAATCGAAGGTGGAAAATTTACTGAGTATCAAAAAAAAATTTTTGCGTTTTTCGAGGGTCACCCGGACCATTAGTACACCATAGAAACCCATGCATCGCATTTGCTACATCTCAACATTTAACCTTTATATCATTAATATTCTGAATAACTGATTAAGGCGCTTATCTTAAAAGCTGCTAATAACATTGTAGAGAGTAGTCATTTTTGTTATGGAAAAAGACTTGAAAATTACCTTTTGATTTTCAATATTTGTAGAACCTTGCCTTGTTGCTTGTTATATAACACTTTTGAATATTATAACCCTCAACGATTTCTCCTTACCAATTTCATGAAAACTATCACTATCCATTTAAGAGATGCCACCAAAGAAGAAAGCCAAAAAAGATGAACAAATTAAGGACGTTAACATTGCCAGTGAAGTGATTTTGCAGTATATGAAATCCCAATTTCGCCCCTACAGTGTTAATGACATAGTTTTGAATCTTCATAACAAAATTGGGAAGACTTGTGCAGTTAAAGCATTAAATGAATTGTCAGAAAAGAATCAATTATATACAAAAACATTTGGGAAGATGAGTTTTTACGTTTATAAAATGCCTGAAGATGATAAAGAAGAAGCAGTTACTGATGATAAAAAACCCATTACTATGGATTTACTTGGGGAATTGAACGAAGAATCTGTTGTATTGGGAAATGAAGTTAAAGATTTAAAAAATGGTAAGTTTAATTCAAAGTTGAATGTTTTCATATAACTAACAACTTAGAAATCAAACAAATTACTTCTGAACCATCCAACGATGAATTAGTTGAAACAGTACAAAAATTAACTGATGAAGTTGAAGAGTTAAAAGTCAAATGTGAAAAAATTGAAGAAGAAACAGTAGCTGTTAAAATTGATGAAAGTAAAATTGATCAAATTAATAATCTCACAAATGAATATGAGAGTATTTGCAAAACTAGAAAAAAGCACTATGTTTCCATCGTTGCAGTTTTGAAAGAGAATATAACGAGTTACAAAGATCTTTTAGAAAAAGCAGGAGTTGAAGATTAATAAATTGAATGTCTATGTCAATGTTAAATATGTGTAAACATTTGTTGATATGTTAATTTTTTTTGACACATTTGCGCCCTGTTATTTATACAGCCCTACCATCACGGGGACAATATATTCACCTGACCACTGTTATTGTTGAGAAAATCTCTATTAAGTGTGAATTTTTATTTTTCGCAGTGAAAATCCTCATAGTAAGTGAACAAGTGCTGCTTAACCATCAATTTTTTTTTTTCCTAGTGGACCTGGAAAATAATACAAATTTTTTTTGAAAAAATTACACAATCAATCAAACCTTCTAAAACCATAACAAAGTAATCAATTAAAAATGGTATGTCTGATGATAAAATAGACGATTATATTTAGGAGATCATACAAGTAATGTTTGGAAATAATTTGGGTATCAAGTTTGTGTCAACAAATTGTTTTGGGATAAACAAGAATAGTTAATGAACAATTATTAATGAGATTTTAAATCATTAATTTTTTTATATGTAACGTATATCCAAAGAATCCATTTGTTTCAGGAGAGTTGATATTAATATATCAGTTATTTGGCAAACTGAAAATGATTCCAATATCGAAAATTATTGTCAAGATAAAGCACATGAAATATTTTCAACAATTTCAGTTCCAGTTTCTCATACAGATTATTATCACAAATGCCAGTTTATATATAGAACACAGTTAATTTTCAAATATCATTACAGTATCGTCAAATTTGATTAATCAGATAGAAGAAAAATTTTTACTAACAATTTTATTAGGCCCCAAAAGGTAAGAAGGTTGCTCCAGCTCCATTTGCTTCTAAAGCTGGTAAAGGTAAAGCTGCTAAAAATCCATTAACCGTTTCTACCCCAAGAAACTTTGGTATTGGTCAAGATGTTCAACCAAAACGTAACTTATCCCGTTTCGTTAAATGGCCTGAATATATTAGATTACAAAGACAAAAGAAAATCTTGTCAATCAGATTAAAAGTTCCACCAGCTATTGCCCAATTCCAACACACTTTGGACAGAAACACTGCTGCTCAAACTTTCAAATTGTTCAACAAATACAGACCAGAAACTAAAGTTGAAAAGAAAGAAAGATTAACCAAAGAAGCTGCTGCCATTGCTGAAGGCAAAACTAAACAAGAAGCTTCTCCAAAACCATACACTGTCAAATATGGTTTAAACCATGTTGTTGGTTTAATTGAAAACAAAAAAGCTTCTTTAGTTTTGATTGCTAATGATGTTGACCCAATTGAATTGGTTATTTTCTTACCAGCTTTATGTAGAAAGATGGGTGTTCCATATGCTATTGTCAAAGGTAAAGCTAGATTAGGTACTTTAGTTCACCAAAAAACTGCTGCTGTTGCTGCTTTAACTGAAGTTAAACCAGAAGACAAAGCTGCTTTAGCCACTTTAATTGATACTATTGACTCCAACTTTGGTGATAAATATGAAGAAAACAGAAAACACTGGGGTGGAGGTGTTATGGGTGCTAAGACCGTTGCTAAATTAGCTAAAAGAGCTGCTAAAGCTGCTGCTGAACTCAAGGTTTAAATTTTGGTTTTTACACTAATATAAAAATTTTCTCTTTATTTATATCTTTTATTTATTTGTATTAATTTGTTCGCAATATTATGAACCTCCATTTTTACTGCAGTAAGATTTTGATAATTTTCAAATAATTTCCAAACCGTCAAAACGATCATACAAACTTCAATTTTCTAACAACTACCCTTTCGAGATAAATGAGCTTGTGCATTTCTTCCAAACTAGTCTTATACGCCGAGGATTTAGGGCAAAATAAGTGGTCTCATGTCAAAAATGATGGACTTCATCTAGTGCTTGTTCAAGACAAGGACGAGCTCAATTTGACCATCAAAATTAAAAACACTGTATTGGTATGTATTTACTAAGAGCGGTTTTGATTAGATAATCACTAATACAACAGGTATCACTTAGTTTGAATCAAATATTTAACAAATCCATTTCTTTCGGGGTTAAACCAAAGATTTATTCTAAAGCAACTAATGTGGGTTTTGCTTATAACATTACAGAAACCAAAGTATGATAAAACCTTTGTATTTACAAAAGTAACTATTTATTGACAATAAGACCACAAAATTTCAAATTGAATTTCCTTCAATCATAAAAGTTACAGGATTAACTAATATTTTGAAAGGTCAATATGGAACAATAATAAATCTTGTAAAATTGGATAATTTGGAAATTAAACCAACAAGACAAGATTTCAATAATTATGAACCAATTGAAAGTTCCCAAACTAATTTTGACTTTAAAAATCCTTTTGAGTTAGCTGGTTACGATCAACAAATCAAAAGAACTGGAACACATTTACCCAATCCAGTTCATAGACAAAAATTACAAAGAACAAGAACTCAGTTCCCCATTATGAATAATGATTTTTCTCAATTTAATCCAGTGGCTAATAACAATTTTCAACATACAGACTTCAGCTCGTTTTCTCAGCCAATGCCGACAATTTTGAATCACAGTTTTCAACCACAATTCCAATATTCTCACGAAGTTATGCCATTAAGTTTTTCACAAAATGATTTTTCATTCTCACAAAATAATAATAATTATTCCCAAAGAAATTATAAAGAAGAACTAGTTAGTTCATCATCAACAAATAATAGTAATCTAATAGATGAATTGAAAAAACAAAAAGATGAAATTGAAAAATTAAAAGATTTGATTGTAAATAAGAAAAATGAAGAAGATGAAGTTAAAGAAAAAACTAAAGAAGATCCCAAACCTACTGTCAAGGAAGCTTTAAAGGAGAAGCCAAATGATAACGCTGAGTTAAGTTCACCTTCAGTTACAAGTCAAATTAGTGAGAAGACATCATTCTCCATTGATGAACTTGATACATTTGCAAAAATTAAAGGAGTTCTCAAAAAAAATAAAACTCCAATTTCCACAAAAAATAATTCTGATGACTTACAAGAATTGTTATCTATTGATGACAAAACCTTGAAAAAAGCAATCTTGAAATCTCTTAATGATCCGATGTTCAAAATTTTTGTATGTATATCTATATTGATTTGAAAATGTAGTACACAAAAGGTTACTAACCATTATTAGCACGAAAGAATGAAAAACTTAATGTCAACACAATAATCGTTGAGTTAATACATTTAGAATTGAATAAGAAATTTTATGATAACAAAACTATATAAACAAAGGATTGTATTCCAAGAAAATAAAAGGCTAAACTCTTAATATTTGCATCCCCAGAACTACTTCTCGATTTCGTAGATGTAATACTTGAAGTCCCAATGGTTTGAATCGATGAGTTACTAATTGAAGTTGGAGAAGCAGTGGCAGCAACTTTACTTGAAGCAGTTTCACTAGTAACTGATTTAGTACTTGACGGAAGTAAGTAGTAAGGATTAAGAGTTGTTCCTTTTGTTTCTGCCTTCAAAGCAGCACCTAAAAGAGAAGATACAAGAGCGTTTGAAGATGTAAACTGTGCTGGTAGATACAAATCAGTTAATTGAACTTGGCTCAACATATCAGAATACCAAGGAAAATTTGTCATAAAAGTCTTGAATTGGGTGAAAGGAAATTCAGCGGGCATTTTTGAAATAACAGGATCTAAATTAGATAAACTTGAATCAAATTCTTTATAATAATAGTTGATAATTTCTTGTGGGAAAGTCATAGTATGAGATGATGCATAGTTAAAATAAACACTTCTTGATACATAAAAATTTCCAATGAATTCCACAAAGAAATTTAAATCAGCATCCACTGCCAATTCTTTCGCATTGCTTAATGTTTGTGCTTGGACTAAATTGGAGAATATTAATGATAAAACAATTGGGAACATCATACTGAATACTTATCATATTTTGTGAAGAAATTTCACAGGAATTAAGCAGTTTAAATAATCAATTATTAGTTAACTCTACACGATTAATGTTTTCAATTAAAGTTGGCCAATAAAAGAGTGAATTGTTCAATTATTGGATTAATTTTGATTGATGCATGTTGAGAATTTCCCATTCTGGCCTTGAAAGGACCAACTTCAAACATTAAATTTTAACATTCTCTTTGAAAATCTCATTACTTATGTAGAGATAAAGTTTCGGAGCTATTAAGCTGAATATCTAAAGATTGTTTGAGATATTTATAGAATCAAAATTATGACTAATTCATCCATTCCCGAAGCACACTTTTGAGTGGAATAAGCCTTCTTAATCAAAAGATGAATTTTATAAACATCTCAAAGAAAATCTATCCTCACTTTATAGGGATCTTCGTTTTTATGGCTATTTGATTCTTTTATTCCCATGATTGATTGAACAAAATCAACAGTTTGCTTTATGTAGAGCTATCAAAAAAAATTCTGCCGAGTTTTCTTTGATTAATAAACAAAATCTCATCTTACAAACCTTCAAGATGAGCAACCATGGTCTCGCAATCGTTTCCCAACTTCAAACTTCTAGGTAGAGGAATCTATCATGATCTTAAAAGCCGCTTGCCCTTCTATAATTCTGATTGGAAAGACGCCTACAATTATCGAGTGATTCCCTCAGTGGTTTATATTTTTTTCACCAATTTATTACCAGCATTGGCCTTTTCTCAAGATATGTTTGATAAAACTAACAACTCTTTTGGAATCAACGAAGTGCTTCTATCTTCTGCTTTGGCTGGTCTTGTTTTTGGTATTTTTGGTGGTCAACCATTATGTGTTGTGGGAGTTACTGGTCCAATTTCAATCTTCAACTATACTGTTTATGATTTAATTAAAAACAAAGAAGACTGCAATTATTTTTCATTTATGTGTTGGATTGGATTATGGAGTTGTTTATTTCATATTTTGATTGCTTTAAGTAATGTGGTTTCTTTAACAAGGTTTATCACTAGATATTCTTGTGATGCATTTGGTTTATTTATTAATTGTGTTTATGTTCAAAAAGGAATTCAAATTTTAACTAGACAATTCGATAAAACTGACAACTATTCCAGTGGTTATTATAGTGTGATGATTGGTTTATTAATGACAATTTTTGGAGTTTTAGCTCATTATTTTGGTACAAACACTCATTATACTCATCATATTTTCAGAAAAATTATTGCTGATTATGGAACGCCATTATGTATTGTTTTTTTCACAGGATTTGTTCGTTTCAATGATTCTACATTGGCTATTGATTTAAATGATTTGAAAATTTCAAAATCTTTCCATCCAACAGATGAGGTGTTAAGAAATGGTTGGTTTATTAAATTTTGGCAAAAAATTTCAATTGGTAATGTTTTTCTAGCTTTACCTTTTGGAATACTATTAACTCTATTGTTCTATTTTGATCACAATGTTTCTTCATTAATGGCTCAAGATAGTCGATTCAAATTGAAAAAACCATCCGCTTTTCATTGGGATTTCTTATTATTGGGGATTACAACAGGAGTTACTGGATTAATTGGAATTCCATTTCCTAATGGTCTCATACCTCAAGCTCCATTGCATACCACTTCATTAATGGTGTATGTTAGAGTTCCCAAACAATTTAAAAAAAAAGATGAGGTAGAAGATGTCAAAGATGAAGAAGTTTATAAAATTGTAGATGAAGACGAAGAATTATATGAAATGAAATATGTTGGAGTAGTTGAACAAAGATTTACTAATACAGTTCAAGGACTTTTAACTTTAGGAATGATGAGTCGACCATTATTGATTGTTTTACATTTAATTCCTCAAGCAGTATTTGCTGGATTATTTTTCATCATGGGGATTAATGGACTTGATGGTAATGATATTATAAACAAAATCAGGTATTTAATTACGGATAAAAAATTTATTCCAAAAAATAAAAGATTTCAGAAAAATGGGATGTTTTTATCAAACATTAAATGGTTATATTTATTCACCTTATTGAATTTAATTGCCTTTGGATTTGAATTTGCAATTGTTCAAACTAAAGGAGCAATTGGCTTCCCAGCAGTTTTATTGTTTTTTGCTGGTTTGGCAATGAAATTTGATAAAATTTTTCCCCATAAAGATTTGGAAATTTTAGATGAACCTACTGGTAGTAAAGAATTATTAGAAACTTTAAAAATGAGTGTTAAGAGTGATGTTAGTAATAATGAAGTAGCTGTTTAGTTTATCAATTTGATCGATAAATTTTTGTTTGTTGTTTTATAATTATTGTATCAACAAATTTGTACATGAGATACCCCAATATTATTTGTTGACTTTATTAATTTAGCACTTTCATCTATTCAATGTTTCCATTTTCTACAGACATAGACATGGTATTAATGTGTCAACTTTAAAATTTTAATATCGATAATCAAAGGACTTTCCAATACTATAGATTTTATTGTATGACTTGTATTTTATGTTGGTATTGCTGGGAAAGTAATCTTGTTGTCTCAGTATTAATTTATCAAAAAATAATACTTAACTATGCCAGTTGATATTTGAATTATAATAGTAGAATTTATTAATTCCATTATTCTTAATAAAACATTTTCGAAAAATTTCGATAGTTGGGTTTTCAAAACATCAAAAATGAATTTGAGGTTGACGATATACAAGCTACGAATTTTTAGTGTTAGGAAAATTGAAGTATCAAAAATGAAATTGATTCTCAAAGTTTATAATTTATTCGCTTACACATTTGATTACCACTAGTGAACCATTATATGTAAAGACTATCATGCTTACGTAATATTCCTGGGAAATTTAGGTTCAATAAGAAGCTCATTATCAAAAACACATCATATGAACAGTGATTATTTGTCTTTCTTTAACAGTTAAAGATTTGCTAAGAAATTGAATCTTCTTTCTGGATGTTTCAAAAATCACTCATATTTTGGCGCAATAGTCAATGTGAACGAGGTCCCTGTAAGCTGGTATACTAAGAAAACGGTTGGTACTCATAATATATTAAAATCAGAATAAAAAAAGTTAAATAACTGCTATATATATAAAACTTCAAATTTAGTGAGTAATCATTGAAAGTTGTTTCAAATTTGAACAAATTCAAGATTGATTTTTAATTTGAAAAAATCTCTTAATAGAAGTCATGAATTTATGCTGTAGATGATTGAATTTGAAACTGATTAGTTGATTTGAAATGATGCTAATTGTTAACAATTGATGTTTGTAATTTTTCAAACGAGATGCTAAGAAGGGAATAATAGGATCGATTTTACAGTATTTTCAGAAGGATTGCTGTTTGAGTAATTTTGAAAACACATTTCAAGGTTGAAATTTTTTTCGTGGAGAGACTCTTACAAAAAATCATGAATAAGTAATAAGTATGGATAATCTCAAATGACAATACTGTCATATCAACTCAGTCTCAATTTCCCAAAATATACAAAATCATGGTGAAAAAATACATTTCTGTTAATAAAAGAAATATAAAATCTAAGTAATAACTATCTATTCATTGAAATCCTTAACATTCACAGAGGCACCAAACTTAAACATTTAGAACGAAGTAACTCTAAGTTATTAAAGAGAGTAAAGTAAACTATTCAAATTCCATTTTATGTTGGATTATAATAAAAAATCGATATAATGGAAGCCAAAATCATTAAGAAAGAAAGAATTAATTACGTAGTTTACACCTTTTGTTGTCAAGTAGAGAAGCTTTGGGAATGTTCTAGAAGAAACTATAAGAGGGCGAAGGATCCATCAAATTGTTCCAGAGTATGAGAAAGGTGAAAACCTTCTGGAACAACCTAGAGCAGAAGTAAGATGTGGGGAATTCGCGGGAGTGTTCCAGAACATTATAGGGTTACTCTACTATGTAACTCAGAAGCTATGTAAGGAGGTGTTCTCACCACTTTTTGTGAGTTTCATATAGACAAATATTATACATTGGTGAATAATGTTATAAATACAATTAAGTTTGAAATGTCTAATGTGAATGAGGGTTGTGAATTTACAACCCGAGGAGGAAACTTTAAAGCAGGCTACTTAGGCATTACGATAAGAAACTCAGAAAGTTTTAAAGTATTTTTGGATCATGTAGTCAATTATAGAGATGATAGATATTATACCACTGAACGTTCTTGCATCAATTAATTTGGCTGGATTATTGAATGAGAAGGATGATCTAGGCAACAAAAGAGGTGAAAATTTTTAAATGAGAATTTATTTTTTACTACTATCAAAAAAGTGACATGATTATTTTAATTGGTATTCATAATGCCAAGTTGAATTTTAAACATGTATTGTAAAACAACTTTGAAAAATTGTTTTCACTACCAAATCAAAAACTTCTCCAGGCAATGAATGGTATTGTGGAGAATTACGCTAATAGTTGGATCAAACAAATAAAGTTTTAACGTTCAAAAATATTGAAAATTTGGATAAAGACATCACATCTGCTATTGAAATCAAATTTCTTTACACAAAAACACAATCACGTGTCAGACATCATTAAATTTGTCAACATGCAGATAATCTTTTATTATTATTAAAATTAGACACTAGAAATG
>JBAKFZ010000105.1:0-41290 GCA_037355385.1 Saccharomycopsis sp. FM-2023a
AATTTTTGAAAATTTAAATTCAATAATTGACAATGATGACAGTTTTAATAAAAAATTTGTATTAATGATTCATGAATATTTAAAAAATAAATTACATGAAAATGAAATCAATTATTTAATTGATAACTTGAATTTGATTGAAAAATTCCCCAAGATTTTAAATGGTTTTAATGAATATAATGATATAATTTATATCAAAAACTTTTTTGAAAGCTTTTTTAAATTAAGTTTCAACTCAGTTTTTTTTGAAAAAATGATTGAAAATAGTTTGAAAATTATAAATGATTGTTTAATCATTATTGAATACTTAATTTTGGTAAAAAATTACGGAAATATTGATTTAATCTTCAATTTTATCAATTTATATATAATAAAAGTCGATAACAGTGAATTGAATGATAAAATATTTGAGATTTTCAAAAAAATTTATTTTTTAAATTCAAGTTCATTGATCGATTGTTTGAATTTAATCTTAATTGATAATGATAATGGAACAGTTACATATATCATTGATGATTTATTGAATATTTTAACGACAAGTGATGATATTTTATTAATTGAGTTTTTTTGGAAACTATTGAATATTTTTCTAATCAATAACAAAAATGATTTACATTGCAAAGAAATAATCATCAAACAAATTTTGAGTTTTTTGAACTTATTCAATGATTCAATGGAAGTTGTTAATAATTTGTTAGTTAGTAGTAATGACAATTTGAGACTATTTGTGTTGAATATTTTTAAAATCCTATTCTTAAAAAATATTAATGATTTGATCAATGAAGATAATTTACTTTTCACACATAATGAGTTTTCTTTAGTTTTAATCAATAAACTAATTTCAAATCATGAATTTTTTGAAAAATTATTGAAAAGGTCAAATAATCCAAAAATTGTTAGCTTATTAAATGATTTGTTGAAAATTTTGAAGATTTATAAAAAAGATAGTTGATTTTTTGTTGTTTTGTACTAATTTGTTTGTTTTTAATTGCTTACGTATTAATCGTTTAAGTATTGCTTCATTACTTTTTTGACTTTATAGTTGTAATCTATCGCTTGACGATTGAAACTTCAATGAAAGATACTTCATTCAGACAATTTGAAACATTAATTGAATCGTTAAACTATTTGAAATCAGAGATAAAGTCTTTGACGTTTGTCAAGATTATCAAATTTAACTTTTTTTGACAATTGTTTTTCAAGAATAATTGACAATGTTAGATGAATTAACAGTAAAATTACTCAAAATTTGTTTCTTTAATAACAAGAAGTTATACTAACAATTTCATCACAGTCACAAAAACTCCAAACTGAACATTTCCACCTCCTTGTCATCATCAAATTTCTATTCTTGATAATCCTCTATAAATTTTCCGAATAAAGTGATTAGAATGGTGATTGCTTACATAAAAAACCCGAACACTAACCTAGTTAATCAAATTGACACAATTTTGTCAAAATTCACATATACAAATAACATTAATCAACCATGGATGAACTTGCTAAACTAATAACAACATTTCATGATACTTTGAATTATGATACTGTTACATTATCTAAACATCCCCAATCACCAGAGTCAATCTTTATCAACAAATCAAATAAAAATTATGAAATTATTTTGTCAATCAAAGGATATTTGAAAATCTTCAAATACTGTCATGATATTTTCAATAATTACTTAAATAATCATCAGTATAGTGATCAGTTATACAACGTGACCATTGCATTGATGATGATTACTCCCAATAATACTCTGAACTTGAACTTACATTGGGAAATTTTTCAAAAAAGATTCGAACTAATTAATGATAAAGATATGTTTTTGATAAAAGAAATTAATATTTTGAGGATTTACTTAACTAGCGATTTTTCAAAATTAAATAAATCATCAATAATCTACAAGTATTTAAAAAAATTAATCTTTTTATTGATCAGTTATGATGATAATGAAAATTTGATCTTTGAAATTTTTGAAAAAATCTTAGTCAGATCATCAACAAAACATTATAGAAACTACTACTCAAATAATTTTTATAGTGATTTGTTAATCATTTTAATCAATAATAAAGATGAATACTTTAAAATTTTAAATTTTCTTAAATCAAAAAATGACTACTCAAATTATTTAATGTTAATAAATTTGTTAAATTTACCGAAATTTCAACAACATTTTATAAACTTGACTGAAAACTCTTCAATAATAAAAGAATTAAACGATTTGTTTAGTTTAAATTTGAAAATCGAAGATTATATCAAGGATTTAAATATTGATTATCAGGAATTGATTAGGAAGGAATTACTGACTCATTGGGATTTTTTGAGTAATTCAAAAATTTATAATCAAGGTCCTTGGGATCATCTAATAAAGTTACTAAATTTATCAAATGATAAAATCTTAGAAGCAAAGATTTTGCAAAAAATCAAAGAAAATACAAGAAATTCAGATTTAGTTTTCAATAATGGTAAATTTGAAAAATATACTAACAAAAACATAAGCAATTTGCATGATTTGGAAGAAATAGGATTACAAAGAAATCAAATTAGATTGATTGAGTACTATGAGCATTTTACAAATAAATTAACAAAAACCGTTTAATAAAATATACCCAACCCCAACGCATTACCACATTAATAATCTAAATCTAAATGACTTCTCAACAATTGTAAATTTTCTTGCCTTTTTCTTAACTTTTCCATGTTTTTTAGCACAAAGTATTTTCTCTTATCGATAAATTGGCTATTTTCATCTTTTGGAGTTAAGATGTTTAAGAAATTTCTTTTTGTGGAATAATGATCGGGAATTGGTGAAGAATTGATCAATTGGAATTGAATCAAAAAGACAAAAAAGATTGTATAAAAGTTCATGTTTGGCTATTAATTGTATTAAGTTACTACATCTAGTGATCAAGATGTAAATTATGGATATTGGTATTATTTATATGATTGCAATTTGCAGTACCAAAATTTAGGAGCGTTTTGCACTAACGCACAAAAGTTAAAACCAAAACTATTTAAAAAAATCTCAAACTGTTTCAGTTTTTTAATGTCAAAAAAATATAAGAAACAATATTGAAACTTTACTGATTTTAGAAAACTGATATGTTTCAATCTTGTCAGTAACTATTTTACATAAGCATTTACAATAATTATTTACAAGAATTATTTACTAAACACATATAATACATATAATACAAAATACACTAAACTAATAACTCTTTCAACGATGAACATTTTGGTGAAGTCTTCAACATTGAATAACTGATTTCCTCTTCAAACACATCCTCAAACCCATCGTTTAAATTCTCATCAAATTGATAATCAATAAGATCTCTTTGAGAATGCTTTCTCTTGCGATTTTCGTGCTCAAAATTGATGATTTTTTTTACCGGAGTGGTGAATTTTAAATCATCTTCAATATTCTTGATCGGGGTTAATAAGGAGTTAAAGCTTTTGACTGGAGTCAATTGATCATCAAATTTATTCAAGTTATTTTTGATAGGAGTTATTGGTTCAGGATTTTTAATTGGAGTTATGGGTTCTAGATTTCTAATAAATGAATTATCACAATTTGAACTACTTGATTCATTGTCCAATTTTTCATGTAGTAACTCTTCAATTTCGTTTATGATAAACATCTTATTATCATCATTCAAAATGTCAATGAACGAGTTATTTTTTTTTTGGAATTCATTATTTTTTAATAAGATCTCATTCAATAACAACAATTCCGGATCAATGTTTTCAATTCCATTATTATTGAGTGAGTAATTATCCGTGGTGATGATCAACCAATTGATCTGTCCGATTTTTTCATTGAGTTCGAATATAAAGGTGGAATTCAAGTTACCGATTGAAGTCTCGTATTTCCAAGTATTGAAAAACCAGTTATTTAAAATGATTTTTGAGATTTTTAAACTATTATTAATATCATTGTTTTTATATGAGTTATTTATATCACTGCCTTGATTAATGTTTTCATATAACTCATCATCATTATCAAAAATTTTCAAATAGTTCAATGACAATTTTGTCAAAAATTTCTTCAAATTCAAATATGGATTTTTCAAAAAGTTTCTCAAGAAAAACTCTTCATCAAAGTATAACAAATTATCATTTGAGTAAATCAAACTATTCGTTTGAGAAATCTTTAAAATCAAATCATTTAAATTGTTTTTGGTGATCAAGTTTGATGGTAAGGAAATAACCAAACCAAATTCTAAATATGGGTTCAAATAATTATCTAAATTTTTAAACTCCAAAAAATCATTCAAAAACGGTAACTTTTCATTACAATTAGTTAAATATGATTGGAACAATTTAATCATTGCTTGGTTTCTAATTAAATAAAATTGCTTGTAAAAAAAGATATCTTTTTGAAAATTTTGATTTTGAGGTGTTTGAAAACATAAACATGATGATAAATTGATAAGATTGATAAGTTCGTCAAAATTCAATTGGTTAACGTTCCAGATATTTTTGATTAGTGATAAATAATAATTTAAAATTTTATAGTTTGATTTATTGATAATTTTTAACAAGTCTTTGAAGTTTTTCTTTGGTTCATCAAAGTTTTCAAATTCTTGACCGGTCATCAAACCATTAGGTAACAAAGTCAACAAGATTCTGAAAATTATAATCAAATCTTCAAAATTATTATTCAAACAGAAACTGTTCAATGATTTCAACGAACAACCATTATATGGGAATAAATCTCTGATCAAAGATTTAACTTTTAATAATTTGTTGGTATTTAATTGATTCAAATTAGGTGAAAAAATCATTTGATAATTGGGTATTTTGTGTAAATTCTTGACCAAATATGTTATTAATTCTGGCAAAATAGTCTCACAAGATTTTGAATTGATTAATTCTGGTTTATTGAAGATATCAAATAATTCATTTTTATTAATAGATTTTTCAAAATCTCTATTATTGAATATATAGTAGTTTGAATATTTATCAGAAGTTTTGTCATTTTCAGTTATAAAAGTCTCATCATCTTTAGTTGATTCATGTTCAATGATCTCTGGAAAATTATTTATTATAGGCAATGAGATTTTTTTTTTATTAATTTGACTTTTCTTAAATAGATTAAATTTCATTGGTATTGTAATTTGTAATTTATTTTATTGTGATAATTAGTAATAAATGAATGAATAATCGGTAATGAAAGAATGAATGTTTATAGTTATAATTGAAATCGTTGACGATCAAAGTATTTAGGAAATTATTCAATATTTATAACCAACCACTTAGTTTTAAAACTTCTTGATTTGAGTACATAATTACTATTAAAGGAAAGTTATTAATTTATTTACGTTTAATTTTAAAGGAGTTAAGTTTTGAAATGGTTTTGGAAATGTAATGAGATTTTGTGTAAGGATTAAAGTTGAGTTAAGAAAACCTTAAGGTTGAGATCGATCGAGAAGTGAGTATAATTAGATTAGGATTTACAAATTAGTCGCGATGGGATGATACTTAATTAATTAATCAAAGGGTTCAACTCTTCATGTTGAGATCTTTTTGAGCGAGCCGACTTCCTAATTAGGGAATGAGGTCAGGTGATTTGACAAGTCAGATGATGTGTCACGAGTAATGTCATGCGACTCGCACAGGGTAACTGCAAAATTTTAATATAAAAAGAAAGTGGCAAAATTGATTCTTTAATCTTTGGAACTTTTCTCTTCTTCATACTTACCTTGAGAAGTTTATGAGGATCAAGTAGCTCATAGACCAATTGATTCAATTCACAGGATTTTTTAAAAGGTTTCCACTTTTTAAAGAATATTACACTACGTGATTGAATTAAATTGTCACCATTCTTAATTTAAACATTAAATAATTACTTTTAACTCTTTTGAGGAGTAATTTTTAGTGGAGAATGGGAGGATCTCAAAATTTTTGATTAATTATTAAATTTATTTCGATACTTAATTGATAAAGTATCATTTTCATTTTATTATTTGATAAAGTTTTATCAATGTGAAATGATTTGCAATGTGAATTGTTTGTAATGTGAGTTGTAAGTTTTGGACTAATGGTGTTTAAATTTTGTTCTCGAATATTTCAGTCACTTAACACTTGGTGAGTATCCACCAAAAGTAACCAACAATAGAAACGTGATGGGAAATAAAGGACAAATTTCAGATCTTTTTATTTATTACAATTAGTACTTTTATAAGTGTTCAATATCACAACTACAATGACAGATACTCTTCCTAAATCTTTATATGAAAAAGTCAAAACCGCCAAACACATTGTGTTTTCTGATTTTGACGGTACAATCACCCTTCAAGATACCAATGATTACTTGACGGATAATTATGGAATGGGTTACAATGAGAGAAAAAAATTGAATGATTTAATCTTAGTGGAGAAATTGTCATTTAGATCTGGGTTCAAACAGATGTTGAATTCCATAAAGGATAAATCGTTTGATGAATGTATTGAAATCTTGAAAGAAAACATTGGGTTAGACAAAGGATTTGTTGATTTTTATAATTATTGTTCAGAAAATAATATTTTGATTATTATTGTTAGTAGTGGAATGAAACCAATCATTGAAACATTACTAAATAATTTATTATTCAAAGATACCGAGGAAAATCCTATTGATATTATTTCCAATGGCGTTATAATTGATCCAACCAACCCCAAAAATTGGGATATCATTTATAGAGATGACTCGGATTTCGGTCATGATAAATCCATTGAAATCCGGAAAATCATCTCATACAAGAGAACCGTTAATCCAAATTTCAAGACTTTTTATTGTGGGGATGGAGTCAGTGATTTATCAGCCGCAAAGGAAACTGATCTTTTATTTGCTAAAAATGGGAAGGATTTGATCAAGTATTGTGAGGCTGAGAAAATCAAGTATATCAAATTCAACGATTTTCACGATATCAAAAAGGAAGTGATTAAATTAACTGGATAATAAATGTTTGGTAATGTGAATATTTTGTAAATTGTAGATCAAATGTATTACAAGAAAATTTTTCTTAACAAATTTCATCCAGGCAAGCTTGGAAATTATTTAAAAATCAGCCACTTCATGATTCTTTGACAGTTAGCTATAAACCTTTTATCATAAACTACTTTACAAATGAAGATAAATTCATTTTATCTTTTTTTTTTTTGGATCCAACTCTCAATAATCAATGGTGAATATTCAATACCGTACATAAAGCTCAAACCAAGCAATTATAACCAAACTAACTCAACATTATACACTCTTTGTCGAAACTCTGATTTATTTTCAATCTTGAAAACCATTCAAAATATCGAAGACAGATTTAATAAAAATTACCATTATGATTGGGTGTTTCTAAACGATAAACCGTTTACCTCCGAATTCATGGAAAAAGTTTCCAACTTGGTTAGTGGGAATCTGTATTTTGATCAAATCCCCAATGAATACTGGTCATACCCTCAACACGTCGATTTGGAATTTGCGGAATATATCAGGAATTACTACAAGTCCTTGAAAATTCCGTATGGTGATAGCGAGCTGTACCGACACATGTGTCGATTTCAAAGTGGGTTCAATCACAAGACCAGTTTTTTGAACAATTATAAATATTATTGGAGAATCGAGCCGGGAATTGAGATTTATTGTGATATCAATTATGATATTTTCAAATACATGGAAGTGAATAAAAAAAAATTCGGGTTTGTTATTAGTATATTTGAGTATAAAAATACAATTATTGGATTGTGGGATTTAATCAAAGATTGGTTATTACAGGACAATAATATTGAAAAAGTCAAAAAAGATTCATTATATCAATTTCTAATCAATAATCCCATAGATTATTCCCAGAATTCAATATCCAGTAACTTGACAGAAATCTTCAAAAACTCTCAATACAACTTATGTCATTACTGGAACAATTTTGAAATTATTGATATGGATTTCTTAAGATCACAGGAGTACCAAGAATTTTTTCAACTAATTGACAACTCTGGGGGGTTTTATTATTCACGATATGGGGATGCCATAATTCATTCAATTGCCATTAATTTGTTTCTTTCAAGAGAGGAGTTACATTGGTTTAGTGATGTTGGGTATTTGCATGAACCATATTTGACGTGTCCATTAAATGATGAAACTTATTTGAAAAATAAATGTGTTTGTAATCAATTGTTTGACTTCACATTTAATGATTATAGTTGCACGGAATTCTGGTTGAAGTTAATGAATTGGGATGATTATAATAAGAAATTCAATGATGATGAAAGTTTGAATAAATTCAAAACATTTGATAAATTGTATAAAGATTAAATAAATACAAGAAATTAGTTAAAAATATAAATAAAAGAATTAGTTCAAAATGTAAACAGAAGGAACTAATTTACCCAAGGGGCGTTTGAGATTAGATTAGATTAGATTGTCGATCCTAGCCATTTCTACGGTAGATTGTTTACAAAGAAGGTTTGACATATGAGTGATAATATGAGTGATACACTTTTTTATGAAAATTAAGAATCAATAAATGATCCAGTGTTTTATAATCAATTAGTAAGAAATAATGATCAAAATTCAAAAGAAAAAGTTGTAAACTTGCAAAAAGTGCAAAAATGCCCTGTGGGACACAACGTCCCGCGCCAAAAGAAAAGTGTTAAAATTTTTTAAATTCAAAAAGTTATAAAAACTTCATCAATTCCTTTGTCAAGTTGTTTGGTTTTGTTATTTAATATTATCAATTAACATGTCTACTATAACTACCACCGTCACGCTTCCTCAATATATTAAAGTCACTGCAACTGCGACTGATAAACCCAAGAATCAATTGATACCTTCTCCTCCATTAAGTCCCTCTTTAGAAGCGATACCAGAAGAAGAGTTGGAGATCATTAAACCACAATATTGTCAAGAAAATTACCCATTAGCTTCTCTTGCCAATTATGATTTGAAAGTCAATGCCTGGAGTAATCTACACAAATCAAATTATCTATCAAAATGTTCACTGTTTTTAAATCAATATTATATTTTGGCCAATCAAAGAAAAATTGGTAGATATAATAGAGAACTGGTAAAGAAAACTAGTACAAATTATAGAAAAAGAGTCAGGGAAGATGTTCCATCATCAGAAGCTTCATTTGAAAAAATTCGTACTAGAAGAAATACAAAATCAATAAATAATAGCAGTGAAAGTGAAGATAATACTACTGTTATAACATCACCAAAGAAAAGAAAAGTGGTTAGAAATAATGATGTCAATAATGCCAAACCAATTGATTGGGAATCATTACCAGATTACTCACCTTCATTATCCACTTTACCATCAAATAATTCCAGAATCTTGCATACTGAATGGAAAGGTCAACCCATGAATTTATTGAGTGATCCATTGATCAACAAATTACACCCAGCAGAAGTTCAATTGGCAAGTGTATTAAGGTTACCTTGCAACATTTATTTGGATAGTAAAAGAAGATTGTTCAATGAGAAAGTATCAAGATTGAGAAAGAATTTACCATTTAGAAGAACCGATGCTCAAAAAGCGTGTCGGATTGATGTTAATAAAGCCAGTAGATTGTTTGCTAGTTTTGAAAAGGCTGGATGGTTAGAAGATTATCATTTTGATAAGTATCTTTGATATTATATTTTTGTCTTGTTTTGTTTATTTTTGTTTTGTTTATTATATTTACACATATTTAGAGATTGGCTTTGGAATTGAAGGAAGGGAGGTTATTATATACTTATTTACATTTGGTTTGTTGTTTTTGGTTTAATATTAATTGTTTATTATTTAATTGTTTATATAAGTTTGTAAATTTGTGAATTAAATGTTATTATTAATGTATTGTCTAAAGGGACATGTCCCTTAGCTCATCACTTCAAAAAAAAAAATTTTTTTTTCTTTTGCGGGACACGATGAGCTTTGGATTCTTTCTTTTTCTTGAAGCTTTCTTTTTCCCCAATTTGGTTACAGCCTTCAGGGTAAAGATGTTATAATATTCATTAGTGATCTTTATAATCTCTGATATATCATGTATCTTTAAAAACACTTATAAAGAGTATTAGTTAAGGGATGAAACGGGCCCGGCTTGACAGCTTAATTAATACGGGAAAAATTGACAGAAAAATAAAAATTTTATAAAAGGCATTATCTTTATAATTAATGAAAATTTTGAATTTATAATTATCGGATTAATTGATGTTTTCAATACGTCAATTAGGGAATTTTATCTGTCAATTTATCATCGTATTAGATATTAATATAATAGTGGTTTATTTATTTATAACACTTATGAATAAACGGTGTATAGATAAGATCTACTTATAATCTAATATGATAAAGTTTGAAACACTGGATGCCTCCTTTTATTGTTTAAGTTATAACTAGATTGATCTCTTACTTAATTTAATTTCCTTTGATTCTTAACTGTGTAAAGTTAGTTTATTTGTAATGAGTGATCCACAATTAATTATTTAATTATTTAAACTTGACTTGGGTGAGTAACGTAACTACTAAAATCGGGATTTAACTATTATCACAGAAACTCTACACTATATTGTACCTACCGACAGACGATAATAAACAGATAAATAATAACAATAACAACTAACAATAAATTACGTGTAAAAACATTAATACCACTGAGATTTGGGAATTGAAAGCCCTTGATTACCGGATTACCGGAGTTCATGAATAATATTACTATACTAAATTAATCAACAAACGGTGTCAAATAATACATCCATAATTAGTTGCACCTCTGTATCTTAATGATATTATTCATTAACAAATCAATCTTTTAAATCATTCATCATTAAAACACCAAACATTCTTTTACCAAATTCTTCGTTTTCCTTAGCGAGAGTGGATATTTGCAAAAAAAAGATTGTCGTAATTTAATACCGTTTTTTATTTTCCCGCGCAATTCTTATTATTTTAATTAATCCCAACCCAATTACCAGGACTAACCATTTCTTTGGTAACACTGAGCTAATTGCAAGGCAATGATCCTCGGCAAAGCAATAACTTGATATTTAACCATGTTTTATCCCCCAATTTTTCCCTTTCCACAATTCAAAGCTTTCATAAAGCATCATTACTCACCCAAAACACTGGCGCCGTGGTAAATCCCAATGCCGTACATTCATAAAAATATAAATAAGTCACAATTTCCTTTATTACTATTTCGAACAAATTAAAACATTACGAAGTATTCAAAAATTAATAATGTCTAATAATCAAAAAACTCTTCCTAGAATAAAGACCTCTTCAAATTCCAAAAACTCCAATAAAAATGACAAAAATTCAAATCCTTTGAGTTCATTATTTCCAAAGACTAATGTTTCTCAATTCAATCCAGATTCTCACGATTATATCCCATTATCGGCTTCTATTAGCCCATATGATAGTTATCCAAAAAGAAACTTTTGATTAATCATCCTTTTTTCTTTTCAATTCTTGTTCTCGTTTTTTAGGGTTTGCTTGGTTTGCTTGATTTGCTTTACATTTATACATTTACACATTTACACATTTACACATTTACACTTTAAATATTGATACACTTTTTAATTATTATATTGTAGTGATATAAATTTATGTTTCGGGAGGACAAAACAATAGCAAAAGCGCCTCACTATACCTGAAGTACGATAATCAAGTTCTGGTTCAATTGTAAGAAGAAATGCTGGAAGTTACAAATGATATTTTTTTGTAAGCAAAACTTATCTAATTTACCCGGAGTTAAACTTGTCACGTGCACAATACATCCAAATATTTTCAAAAATTTACTCAACGAATTTTCTTATAAATTGTTATAACAAATATTACTATAATAACTAAATAAATAAATAATGTTGAGATTAACTCGATCTTTCCATTCGATTAACAGAGCATTACAAACCAATTCTTCTAAAATAGAACCAGGAATTTGGTCAAATTTTGATAAAAGATCAATCGATTTGAAAATTTCCAATCCAATCTTAAGAGATGAACTAATCGAAGGAGTTGATCCCAAAAAAGGTCCAATAACTTTGAAATCTTCCCTTAGTAAAATGGCCTATATGTCCCCCGTTGGTTTGGACGAAGTTTTCCCATTGGCGTATAATTTATTACAAAAAGAGCTGGAAAAAATATATTCAAAAATTGATGAATTAAAAAAGAAAGATACAAACGATAAAAAGACTAAGTTAGAAGTAAAAAAACTATTGATTCAAGCTGAAAAATCAAACCCGGAAGTCTTGTATAAATCCCAGTTTTCCAATCCTGAAAATTTAAACTTGAATGAAATTTCTTTTCAAAATTACTACAAAACTAAGATTTTTGATGGGTTCAATAAACAATTATTATTACAAAGAATCGAACAATTGAATGTTTTACCGGATGCTTTACCTACCATTGATCCAGTTTTTGAAGTCTCATTGAAATTCATTGGTGATTCTGGTAAAAATCAATATATTACACCAGGAAATTTCTTATCATCAAAAATTACCAGTTATCCACCAAATATTAATTTAAAATATTTAAATATCAAAGAAGATTTAAGTGAAAATGATTTATTCAGTTTAATTATCATCAATTTGGATGAACCAAATTTAAAAACTAATTCTTTTAATATTAGTCTTAATTATGGAATCAGAAATATAAAATTAAACTCCAATGTTTCAAATATTAATTATGGTGATTATTTATTGAACAAGAGTGATCAGTTAATAACTGATTACTTACCCCCAGTTCCAGAAAAAAATTCTCCAAATCAAAGATTTGTTACAATTTTGTTAAAACAAGAATCATCATTGAATGATTTGGAATTTGATAAATATAACTTCAACTTATCAGAATTTTTAAATAACTATAAATTAAATCCAGTGGGAATCAACGTTTGGAGAAGTAAATGGGATTCAAACGTTAAAAATATTAGAGAATCATATGGGTTACCAAAGGGTAAAGTATATCATAGAGTTCGTAAATAATCATGTAAATATACAAATAATCAAATTTCATTACAGTTTGTAAATAAATCTTAATATATATTTTTCTTATTTAATCTATTTTAAATTTTCAACCGCACCTAAGATAACTTTTGCAAAATCCAAATTATTATCATTCAAATCAATTTTAGTTGGACTGGAATCGGTCTTTTTGGAGTTCAATTTACTGTATTCTTCCTTGGCTTCAGCGATTAATTTTTCAGTCTTGTGGAATTTTTCGTCTTTGACTTTTTTTTCATGTTGGCTTTTCAAACCAAGTTTATGATTGATTCCATAAAGAATTCCAGCACCTAAAGCAGAATATCTAAGAACCTGAATTGTTAGTAATCATTCATGATAACATATGTTTTTCACAATAAATCGATTAACTGTCATTTATAAATTAAACTTTTTCTTCTTTTTAACATCTTATAAAAACCCCATACAAATAATCAATAATATTCAATCACACATTAATCCATCAATTAAATTTCTAGCTTATAAGCTTATATACCATTACATACATTGAAAGTAGTCATTTTGAATAATGTTGATATGGTGGTCCTAAAAAAACAGTAATTAAAAACTGATTATTTTTTTTTCGTTTGATTTTTTTGAAGGTGGGAAATTACGCATCCTGATTGGTCGGGACTAACAAGTGTTAAAATCAAAAAAAAAAACTTGTTAGTATTGAACTTACTTGTAACTATAACCTTTAATGAGTTTATCAGTAGGTTTTCAATCATTGGAAAACAATACAGTTATTAGATATAAAAAAAAAAATTTGTTTTTAAAATTTGGAAAAAAGAATGAGCGGCCCGGGAATTGAACCCGGCTCACTTGCTTGGAAGGCAAGTATGATACCACTACACTAACCGCCCTTATTTGTATACTGTTTTCAACAGATCAATCTTATAGCATTATAATCCAATAATTTAGGAAATGTGGGCCACTAGACCATTTGTTGTTTATCATAATTGATTTCAAGATCTTTGATTACTCATGCGAACTCTTTTCATAGCTTACAAATCTTTCGCACCTGCAAAACACACACTGTAGCTGGTGAGATTGCCTATTCTACTATCATTTGAAGATCGTGTTGAAAGAAAGAATTTTAACGATTTACTTTTTTGAAAGACCCTTAAAGGATACCTTTCGTAAAAATTATAGCCCAAACCTTGTCTGGAACCTGTTACATTATTAGTAAGTCACTTACTGAAGTTTAGAGAACAATTTGAATTGACTCCTAACTCAATGATGGTTTAACTCTGTAATCTACAAAGATAATCTGATAGCTTTCCATGTATTTTTTGCTTTCTTGATCATAAAAGATTAAGCTATTCCTTATCTCCAATCTGGATATATTTTACTTTTTGCTATCTTGGTATAAACATTTTGATTTATGTGTATTATTACTTACTTATACAATTTAAAATAACTGAAAGAAGTTTTATCTATAGATTTTATTTTAACGAAGCTAGAAAACTGTTAGCTGATTATGTTAAATCATTAAGATGAACATTTCTAGTAAATGATTTGCTGATAAATCGGTGTAAGAATGTGATTAGAATAATAGTTTTCCACTCGTACGCTAATTAACTATGACGCGAAATAACTTTTTTCCTTTATTTTTTGAAAAACCTTCCTTTATCACTTTCTCGTCGTACTGTTTTCAGTATGTTTACTATGAAAAAGTATAATTTATAAAAAAGGCATTATTTAATTTCTTTTGTTGATGTTATGATGCTGGCGAGAGCCCATGGGCGTCTAATTATTTAAAAAGATGCGCTCTTACATTTGCCACTTTGAAATTTTCAGTTCCTCGAATCAATCAATTCTTCATGAGTTTCCGCGAATACAAATTGTCTAAGGTCTTGAAAGGCCATGATAAAGATGTCAGAAACTTGGATACATTGAATGATAATTACATTGTATCAGTTGGTAGAGATTTCAAAGTTTTGATTTGGGTTAAAGAAGATGATAATTCTTGGACAAGATACTTAAATTATAAATCTCAAGCTTTTATCAACTCAGTGGCTATTTTAAATGATCCAAATATTTTGAATGATGAAACTCTTGAAACTAAACATGTTATTGCTGCGGGATCTCAAGATGCTTTAATCAGTCTAACAGAATTAGAAGGTTGTTTAAAAAATAATAGTTTTGAAGAACCAAAATTTATATTATTAGGTCATGAAAAAAATGTTTGTTCAATTTCTTATTTAGCAACTGAAGATCTTGTTATTTCTTCATCATGGGATTTTACTGCTATTGTTTGGAAACAAAATGTTGAAAAATTCAAATTAGTAGGTCATAAAGCAGCTGTTTGGGATGCGAAATTTATAAGTAAAGATACTTTCTTAACTTGTTCAGCTGATTTAACCATTAAGTTATGGAAAAATGAACAAAATATCAAAACTTTTACCAACATTCATACTGATGTTATTAGAGCTTTGGTGGTACTTAGTGAAGATATTTTTATTTCTGCTTCAAATGATACATCCATCAAAATTGTGAGTATTGAGTCTGGTGAAGTTTTAAAAACGTTGAAAGGACATAATAGTTTTATTTATCAAATCAAATTATTAAATGAAACTACATTAATTAGTTGTGGTGAAGATAGATGTGTCAAAATTTGGAATATTACTAATGGTGAATGTCTTCAAACAATTTTTGTTCCTTGTATTTCTGTTTGGTCTGCTGGTTGTTTATCAAATGGTGATATTGTTGTTGGAGGTAGTGATTCAGTTATCAGAATTTTTAGTAATGATTCAAGTAGAATTGATGAAGCTTTACATAGTCAATTATTAGTTGAAACTGAAAAACAAGCTTTAAATACTTCACAAATGGAAGGAATCGATGACACCAAAACTGTTAGTAGTGATACATTATTAAGACCAGGCAAAAGAGATGGTCAAGTTGTTATGGTTAAGAATGCTAGTGGAATTATTGAAGCTCATCAATGGTCAAATTCCCAATGGAATAAAATTGGTGAAGTTCTTGGTGGGGCCGGAATGACTTCATCCGGTCAGAAAGTGGAATATAAAGGTAAAAAATATGACTTTGTGTTTGATGTGGATATTGGAGATAACACTATTAAAAAATTACCATTTAATTTAACTGATAATCCTTTTGGAGCGGCAGAAAATTTTTTAAGTGAATATGAATTACCTTATTCATATTTAAATGATGTGGTTAATTTCATTAATCAAAATACTCAAGGGGTAAGTTTGGGTCAACAAAAATATATTGATCCATATGGTGATAGACCAAATTTTACAACGTTTGAAATTTTCAAAAAACCACTAATCATGAAAGCAGTTGAAAATTATAATAATAAAGTTGAAGATATTTCTAAAAAATTTTCTCAATCAGAATTAGAAGAAATTGGAAATTTGTTGAATAATGTTACATTCAAAAAAAATGCTGAAAAACTTTATGATTATGCTGATAAAATTATCACTACTTCTGGTGATTTAGTCGGTTATGATTTATTAAGAATTATCATCAAAAATCTAGATTATAATGATGATGTTGAAAATCATCTTAATAAAGCATTATTAATCGTGGAAAAACCAACTATTGAAAATGCTGATGCAACCCGTTTAATCATGGTTGGTAGATGTGTGTGTAATTTACTAGCTAACAATGCCAACAATAAAAAAAAATTTAACAAAAATGTTTTGAGTTCTTCAAAATTAAAAGAATTTTTCAATGCAAAGATTAAACCGAGTAATGAAATTAAGGAATCAGTTAAGACAAAATTAAAACAAACAATTGAAGGATTAAGTGATAACTTAATATACATTTAGCGAGAAAACATTATATCGTTAATTTGTTCAAACAGATTTTGTAACAATAACATTCTTAATTTTTGCAAAATCTTTATAACTTTGAATTTCTGTAATACCAGCTTTACAAATTCGTGTAAGGTTATATTTTATAATCTTGAAAAATTCGAGGAAACTTTTTTCAAAACATTAATATTAATTGAACCTTTTGTTATGGTAAATTTCTCAAAAGGTAAACAACTTGTAGAAATATCTTCCTTTGAAACTAAACCTAATATTAAATAAATTTGACCACTTTTGAAATTCACAATACCTCTTTAAATGTTTTTAGAAGAGTTTCGTGTATAGTCTTTGTTAATTAGTTTGTTTTTGTTCAGGTTAATAGCTATTGGAAAGAATAACGTTACTAAAGCCAAATAATCCATTTCAAACAGTTTAAATATCCATGGTTCTCTCTTAGTTTCCAACAAATTTTCTATTTCTTTTGAATCATTTTTCAACCAATAAAAATTCTTTATCAATCAACCTTTCAATCTTAAAAATGCAATTCTCCAAATCTTCCATCGTTGCTGCTTTAAGCCTTATTGCCAGTGTTTAATCTGCTACTATTGACAAAGAATTTTTTTCTAAAGCTGTCAGTGTTGCTGCTTCATCGGATGCTGATCCTTCTAATGTATCTTCATTACTTGCACAAGTTGCTGATGTTGCTCCAACTGATGACAAGGAGGAACTTAAAAAAACTTATATAGTTGTCAATGGAGTTTCTCTCTGGTATTATTATTATCCCACTTCCAATTTACCTTCTTATATTCCCTCTGTCTTTTAATCTTCTTATTGATAATATGTTTTCTCTATAAATGATGCTTGACTGCAAAACATCATGAATTTTCTTCCATTTTATTTTTCTCTTTTTTACAATTTATGCAACTTTTACTGAATTTACGAAGTAATATAATAACAACACTTGATTAAACTATAAAATCAGACCGCTAACCTTATGAGAGTTTTCAATCATATGTTACAGGAATGTAAATAAATATATTTATTAACAAAAAATTTCTGTTTATTACACAACTGAAGACCCTAGTTTTAGGTAACGACCCATCATTCCATATTGATGCTGGTGTTTTATTGCTTTAACTACATGTCCTGTGTGGATGCAGGTTGACTTCTCTGTGTGGATTTGAAAATTTTATATGCTCTAATCAAGTGACTAAGAGATTTTACAACATAATAATTGTAATAAAAGTTTTTCATCAACTGAAGATTTCTAGCGTTTTAGTTTCTTTTAAGTTCAAATTATTAGTTTTAAGATTATAGTTATCGAACACTATTTAAGCTGGTTGAAACTAAAAACATCTATAGTTGAGAAAGTAAGGGCACGGGAAGTCTCTTTGTTGTGACTTTCCAAGGTTATTTAATTAAATCATCGCTAACAATTGGCCACATACTCTCAGTCGAATTTGTTATCGTAATTGAATTCTCCAGCCTCGTCATAAAATTTCAATTACTTTCAAGATTTCTGGTTCCTCAGTTGGACAATCTTCCGAAACTAAATCCATTCCTCCAATTTTTGTAGAAATTTAATTTTGATTTGCTCTAATACAATGAGAAAAACATAAATCAATAAATTTGCCTTGAGCCTTTTGAACATCTTCGTCATTGGGTGTTTGGCACATTCCAAGATTCAACGATTCAGAAGTGTGTTCTATTGCTCCCGAATCAAAAGTTCGGGATGCACTTATGCTAACCATATTGGTTAGGTGGTGGAAAAAGGCGAGGACCTTGATGACCTGGTGGTGCTCTACTCCAGTTATAATCATCACTTTCAATATTTCAAAGCATTACCTCTAGCATTGAGGATGAAATGTTAATTCAACGGAGCTTGCAATGAAATAAAAGCCAATCAAATAGTATGCATAGTATATACAAGGCTGTTTCATTGTTAATAAATTTAAAATGAGTTTTATAAGTTTGGCATAAACGATTTAAATTTTTAGTAATAAATCAGACTTTAAAGCAATACTAATTCTGTTTACTTTTGGTTCTTTTGTGTGCGTAAAACATTAAATATTTAGCGCTTAAACAATTTCAACTATAAAAAAAAACAAAAAACTTTGATTTCAGACATCAACATCCACTTTTAGTCAATATAGCTGGTATTTGTAGGCAAAAAGGTACTTCTGGACCCCATGACAAGTAATCATCAACTTTTTATGATTGGTTTATCAAGTTTGATGTCTTAAAAAGTCTTTATACTTTTGTTTTGATGAATTGATTATTTTGAAACGCTTAACTTTTAGCTTACTGTTAAATAGAGATCCCGTTATTTATTGACTAAATGTCACCATATTTCTCTCCATTGATGAGCAAATATCAGGGTATTGATATTCGAAAAACTTGCAAAAACTTAATAATCGCTAACAGAATCATCATATTACACGCTTAATAGAGCTGGTTTTCATGAATGAGTATAATTAAAGTTTATTGAAAGATCATTATACTTTGGCAAGATATTGTTAAATTTTATTAATGATCGACTAATTTGATAATGTCTAGAGTGACTAAAAATCGATGCTTAGCTGTAAGTTTGTTAGTTTTAAGTTCAATGAAACACGGTCAAAACAGAGTAACATCTCTTTTATATATGCCGTCAAATAAGTCAATCTCAAGTACATTATAAACCATATTTGAATATTGAAAATTTAAAACTAGATCTTGAAGTGATAACGGATCATGAAAATATGAGTTGATTCCATGATTGTAAGTAAAATGACAGTGAATTTTACTGATTTTCTGGTTATTTATTGATGTTTCTTAACTAACAACTAGATTTTTGTTCCACTATATAGTGGCCCACGAGCATATAGGGTAACCTTATATGATTTAATTCGCGCGAGGTGATTTTTTGGTGATTCTTTTTGAAATTAAAGCCAAACAAACTTGCTTGTTAAGTTGAGCTCATCTAATTTCCCAAATGTCTCAACAACATCCTATCCGGTAAGTATATTATACAATTCAATCATATCAAAGTATTTTTTACTAACAATCATAAAGTAATGGACAACTTGGTGGTCCTCCAAAACTACCTCCTGTGAAATTGGAAAATCGTATGTAAATCTTTGCTTAAATCATTGATAACTAATTACTAACTCTTTTAATAGAAAATCGAATTTCTGGAAACATCTACAACCTTCCTCCCATTAATGGATCCCTCTCCACCACTACAAACCAACAATCTTATAATATTCCACCTTTAAATAGCAATGTGAGTATTTTTTCAAAATTCGATCAACATCATAATAACTAACAATGACAGTCTCCTATGCATTTCCATCGTGCTCCATCTCAACATTCTTATCATCAAGAACAGAACTTTCTGAGTCCTCAAATAGCTCCTCAAGCTCAAGCTCAAGCTTCACAACAACAACAACAACAACAACAACAACAACAACAACAACAACAGCAACAACAAGCTCCTCCTCCACCTCCTCCACAAAATCATGCTAGAAGATTAAATATTGAAGATGCTTTGACTTATTTGGATCAAGTGAAAACTTATTATCAACATAATTCTGAAATCTATAATAACTTTTTGGATATAATGAAAGATTTTAATACTCAAAAAATTGATACTCCAGGCGTTATTGATAGAGTTTCTAGTTTATTTGGAAGTAATCCAGTTTTGATTCAAGGATTCAATACCTTTTTACCACCTGATTATGGAATCACTTTTTCAAGAAATCCAAACGATCCAACTCCTATAAAAATCACTACTCCTTCCGGTACAATTTCCAGAAGTGTTGCTCCAAGTCATTATGCAACATTTACTCCATCACAACCAGTTCCACCTCAACAAACTCCACAATCAGAACCAGTTGAAGAGAGTGAAATAATCAAAAAATCAGAACCAATTGAAATGGATGATGCAATCACTTATGTAAATAAAATTAAAATCAGATTCACAAAGCAACCAGAAATTTATAATCAATTCATTGAGATTCTACAGACTTTTCAAAGAGAACAAAAAGCAATTCAAGAAGTTTATGATCAAATTAGTATTTTATTAAAAGATGCTCCTGACTTGTTAGCAGATTTTCAAAAATTTTTACCCGATATTGGTGGTGGTGGTCAACAGCAATCAGAAAATGATGAATATCAACAATTACCTCCAGTTGGAAGTTTTTCACCTAATGCTGCAATTTCTGATGGAGGAATAAAGACTGATAATCTAATTTTCAAAGAAGAATCAAATGAAAGAAATCTAATTAATCCTGAAGTGGTAGAATACGCAATTGAATTAAAATTTTTTGATGAAGTCAAAAAACATATTGATAATACCGAAACTTATAATAATTTTTTAAAATTGTTGAATTTGTTTACTAATGAAGCTGTTGATAAAGTAACATTACTAGAAAAATCTTATGAATTTATTGGTTCAAATAATGATTTATTTACTTGGTTTAAAGATTTTATTGAGTTTGATGTTGATTTGTCAAGAGAAAACCAAGATAAAATTGAAAATATCAAGTTGAAAAAATCTCATTTGGAATATGATCTATTACCATTATGTGGACCATCTTATAGAAAATTACCAAAATCTGAAACTTTTGATAAGTGTTCTGGTAGAGATGAAATGTGTTGGAATGTTTTAAATGATGAATGGGTTAGTCATCCAACTTGGGCTTCAGAAGATTCGGGATTTATTGCTCATAAAAAAAATGAATATGAAGAAGTTTTATTCAAAATTGAAGAAGAACGTCATGAATATGATTATTATTTGGAATCAAATCTTCGTACAATTCAAACTTTAGAGACCGTTGCAAAACAAATTTTAGCAATGACTCCTGAAGAAAAAGAAAATTTCAATTTAAAAGATGGTTTAAGATCAAGTTCTCAAACAATTTATAAGAAAGTTATTAAAAAAGTTTATGGTGAAGAAAATGGTGTTAGTATTATTGAAGCTATTCAAGATAATCCAATTATCTCTATTCCAATTGTTTTGAGAAGATTAAAATTAAAAGATGAAGAATGGAGACGTGCTCAAAGAGAATGGAATAAAGTTTGGAGAGAACAAGAACAAAAAGTTTATTTTAAATCATTGGATCATATGGGATTGTCTTTTAGTAAAACTGATAAAAAACAACTCAATTCAAAACAACTAGTCACAATGATTAATGGATTAAAATTAGAGGAAATGCATAAGAAATTGACCAGATCGGGAGTTATTAATGATAAAAATAATAAAGTCTCTCTTGATAGTAGTTTATTATTAATTAATCCACAATTAAAACATGAATTTGAAGATCATGATTTACTAGTTGATATTGTATCTTTAATTTTTAATTTATTAAATTCTTTTCAAACTTATACCTTAAATCAAAAGAAAAATATTATCACTTTTTTAATAATTTTTATGAAAATTTTTTTCAAATTAAATGATGAAATCACTTTGAAAATGCAAATGAAAACGATTTTCAAAGAAGAATTAAATGAACTAATTGAAAAAGAAAAAGAAAATTTAAAAGAAGCAGCTGAAACTGTTAATGAAAATAAAAATGAAAATGATGAAGAAGCTGAAGATAAAAAGAAAAAAAAGGGTAAGAATAAAAAAGAACACGATAAAGAATCAAATGAAATTAAAAAATCCCCTCATGATATTGCCACTATTAAAGCTTTGGAAATTTTTAAAAAAAAATTCAAGTTAATGACATTATCTTTTGATGATTTATTTGAAACTTTGGAAAATCAACAAAGCTTCAAAAAACAAAAAGTTGAAATTGTTGAAGAATCAAGAGAATCAGAAAAAGTATCAAAATTCATTGAATTAATTGCTAATACTTCTAACTGGATTCAATTAGGTTTAAATGAAGAAAATTTGGTTGATTTACAAGAGGTTATTCCAAAATCTGGAAACAGAAGACAGAATTTTAACTTTTTTGGTAATACAAACATTTATTTTTTTTTTAGTTTGATTTCAGTTCTTTATGAAAGATTATTAGAGATTAAAAATTTGACTAAAGACTCAAATTTTAATTTTGATTTAAAAAAAAGAAAAAATATTACATTATTCGCCAAAAGTTTGGAATTAAACAATGTTTATGATAATTTTGTTTTACCATCAGCTTCCAGTTCAAACAAGAATGATGAAAACAATAGTAATATTTATAATGAAACTTTGGAATTAATTGAAAAATTATTAAATGGTACAATTGAAAAGTTAGTTTTTGAAGAAACTTTACGACAAACTTTTATGAATAAAGCTTATAAATTATTTTCAATTCAAAAGGTTTTACATGATTTATTAGTGATTATAAAAAGAATATCAAATATTAATAATAATTCAATTGATTTTGAATTATTTAGATTATATGAATCTGATCATTTGAAACCAAATACCACAATCAAATCGCAAATTGCTTATGAAAATAAAGTTAGAAAATTAATTGGGAAAGATGAAAATTTATTTAAATTTAGAATTAATGAATTAACAAAAAATTTGGAAATTTCATTTATTGGACAAGATGACTTGATTTTACTTAAAAAATTATCATCCGGTTTGCAATTAAGTGATTGGCAAATTTATTTGAGTAATTATCTATCATTAGAATTAGAAATTTTGAAAAATTCTCAAAAAAATTCACTAAAATTGAATCCATTTATTGATTTGAAAACCAATGAAAAAGATGAAAAAATTATTAATAATTATTCAAAAGATGATCATTTAAAGGTGATCAAGTTGAGTGATTCTTACAGGGTATTTTTTGAAACAAGTGAATTCTAATTGTTCAATTGTTTGTTTATCTATTATGTATTTTTTAAATTTATTGTAGTTTTTCTTCTTATAAAATTTTATTTCTGTTAATTGTTAGTGAAGCTGTAATGATATCTAAACAATCCCAAAAATCTTTTTAATCTCACTGCATCAACGGAGGCTTTATTCATTCTTATTGAAGGCAGTTTGAGACTGCACAACTTGACAATACCAAAATGTCTTATTGAAAATGACAAAATGGATCTCTTAAAAAAATGATTTTTACAACTAATTTGAGTATTGATGACTTTTATTTTGTAGTGAGTTTTGTGATAAGTAAGTCAAATTGGATAACTCATGAGTTGAATTCAGTTGAGTTTGTGGATCTTGAATGACTGACTCCTCATCCTCAATTAAAGATGTTTTTATCAAACTATGAAATTTCACTTATTTGACATATTACTAACCAAACAATAACTTTTTGAACATAATACTAACTGATTAGTAAATATTCATTGATTATTCAGTACTTATTTATTAAAAAACTACAATCACTTTATATTTTTTGATTGAATCTTAGCAATTTCTCCAAACAATTTCAATGAGTTTTTTTGAATTTCATTAGTTTTATCTCTTAATTCTTTAACATCAACCTTTCCATTTTCTTCTTTATCACTACTTCTCGCAAACTTAACTAAAATTTCAACTTGATCAATTATTTTATTCAATTCTCGTAAACCATTTTGGATAATTTCATTTTTTGAATCTGAATCAATTAAACCTTGTAATTTTTCCAACCCATTTTTGGTATCATTAATCGTCATATCCGCTCTAGTGGCATGTTCTAATAAGATGGTTAAATTTTCATCATTTTGTTTATTGATTTCTGCTTCTTTGATCATTTTTTCAATTTCCATTTCTGTTAATCCAGTAATTCCACTAACCTCAATTGATGCAACTTGATTGGTTTTCAATTCTTTGGCATCAACTTTGATGATTCCATCGGCATTAATATCAAACGTAACTTGAATTTGTGGTTCACCTTTGGGTAAAATTGGAATGTTTTTTAACTTGAAGTGTCCAATTAATTTATTTTCTTTGACTAATGGTCTCTCACCTTGATAAACACTGATATCAACTGCAGTTTGCCCATCAACTCCAGTTGAGAAAACTTGTGTTTTCTTAATTGGAATAGTAGTGTTTCTTGGAATCAATGGTGCATAAATGCCTCCATAAGTTTCAATTCCAAGAGTTAATGGAGTGACATCTAATAATAAAACATCTTTGATTTCTCCGGATAAAACTGCTCCTTGAATTGCTGCTCCTAAGGCAACGGCTTCATCAGGGTTGATTTGATGATTAGGAGTTTTACCAAAGATTTTTTCAACCGTTTTACGAATCTTTGGCATTCTTGTCATTCCTCCAACTAAAATTGTTTCATCAATATCATCTGGTTCTAAATCAGCATCTTTTAAAGCTTTTTCAACTGCGACAACGGTCTTTTTAATTAAATGTAATGACATTTCATCAAGTTGATCCTCTGTTAACTCTAAATTGATATGATATTTTTCATAAATAAATGGTAAATTGATAGTTGTTTCTTTGATATGCGATAATTCAATTTTTGCCTTTTCACAAGCTTCTCTAATTCTTTGAATTTGAATTTTATTATTTGGAATTTTAAATAAGTCGATATTAGTTTTTTTCTTAAAGTCTTCAAGCACATAATTCATTAACAAGATATCAAAATCTTCTCCGCCCAAATGAGTATTCCCATTAGTTGAAACTACTTCAAATACTTCATCATCAATATCTAAAATTGAAATATCAAAAGTTCCTCCACCCAAATCATAAACCGCAATTAACCCATTTTTTTTGGAATTTAAACCATAAGCTAAAGCAGCAGCCGTCGGTTCATTTACCACTCGTAAAACATTTAAGCCAATTATTTTACCAGCATTTTTTGTTGCTTGTCTTTGAGAATCATTAAAGTAAGCAGGAACCGTTACCACAGCGTTATTAATTGGAGTATTCAATTGATTTTCTGCAATTTGCTTCATTTTTTGTAAAATAAATCCTCCAATTTGTGATGGTGAATATTTGAATGATTCATGGTTTTCATTGGTGATATTAGTTAATTCTAACCAAGCATCATCATTATCTTTATTCTTGATAATCTTATATGGAACATTATTTACATCTCTTTGAACTTCATCATCTTCAAATCTTCTCCCAATTAATCTTTTTGTGGCAAAAAAAGTGTTTTCGGAATTCAAAACTGATTGTCTCTTTGCTGCTTCTCCAACCAAGATCTTCGGTTCTTTTTGATCTTTAATGAAGGCCACGATTGAAGGAGTGGTTCTTTTACCATCTTCATTTTCAATTATTTTGGGTTCACTACCTTCCACAATAGCCACTGCGGAATTAGTTGTACCTAAATCAATTCCAATCACTAATTTATTACTAATGATTTGTGTGGCATAATTTCTTTTCAAAGCCCCAAAAAAAGGTTGCTGTAGAAGTCGAGCTCTCAACATTTTGAATAGTTGGGTAGTTAAAAAGTTGTTTTAAAAATGTTATTATTTTTGAGATGAGCTTTTGAGTCGAGGCATTGCTTACCTAAGCAATTTCTTTATTATATTTTTAACTAAAGTACTTATACAATATTAAATATTATGAACTACGAAAATACTGAATAGTTGATAAGAGTATTCAAACTGTGAACTTTGTTTACAAACATTTCAGACTATATATTTACATTTATTAACTTAACATAATTCCCAAAAAGACCCATTAATTGCGTAAAAACTTATACTAATAATACAAAATAGAATCATAATATAATCATAATCCAGTAAAAGCTCCTTCATTACTTAACATATTAAGTAAACTTTCATCTCTTAGAGAGGTACTAATTTTCCCATTTCTATCATATCTTCCTAGGTTTTCCACTTCCCATTCAATTAATGTTTTTTCTAAGAAAGCTTTTGATAACTTTTTATTAATTTCATCCAATTCTTCCATACTTTTTTTGAATTGTTCAGAAAATTTCAGAGTTTGATATTTACTAGTTGTTATATTAAGTTGATGATTATATGGATCAGTGATTGATTCAGAAGTCCCCACTTTCAATAATTTGGCCCAAATTCTAGAAGAAGATAACAAATTTGTATCAGCAGTTGCTGCGATATTGGTATGTGATGATTTATTGATTATTGAAGGTTTATGGCTAGGAGATCTTGAAGTAGTTGTTATTGAAGAACTACTAGAATTGGCAGGGTCTTTGACGGGGGTATTGACTTTATTAACTATTGGGGACTTTGAATTTTCTTGATCAGGTTTTTGATAATTATTGGTATTATTATTATTATTAAAAGATTGATAATTGTTGTTATTAAAGGATTGATAATTATTATTATTATAACCGTGAGAGCCTCCCCTATGATAACTTCCAACTTTACTGGGAGGATAGTAATTGGATTGAAGACCGCCACCTCTACCTCCTCTATGATTTGTAGATGGGGGATATCTATTGGTATTATATGGTTCTTCGTTATAACCAGGACGAGAACTGTTATAGTAATGATTACCACGCGAGCTACCCCTGTAGCCACCTCTTCCTCTGTATCCTCCTCTATAGTTATTGCCGTAGCCGTCACTCATGATTTTGAAGATATGAAAAAGTAGTTTGTATTGTATAGTATAGAAAAATTGTAGACTTTGAGATTTGAGATTTCTGAATTCGAAAATTTGAAGTGCATGTGATTTTGCACGTGATTTAGTGACTGGCTTTAATATACGACTAGTCACGCGGTGGCGGTGCAGGCGATAATTTTTAATTTTTTTTTGGAATTCGGATCTTCTCCACTTTTGCCAACAAATTAAACGTAAACAAAAAAAGAGTTCTAAGAAATTTAAATTGATGTCAGAATTTGTAAATTATATAATTGAAAAAAATTGTTAAAAATAAGTTTGTCAATTGCTCAAAAATTGATGCAAATTTTTTTATCTATTGTAATCAATAAATTACAAATTTCAAGTGCAAGTTTTAATTTAACAATTTAGTGGATTTGCACTTCAAATTTTTTAATCTAATATATAAAATTCTGATTAACTAATCTTTATCTTTTCCTTCTTATCTCACTCATCATTGATTAATTCTTACAATAATACAATATAATAATCTCTTTTTATTTTCATATAAAAAACCACTTTCAACTCCATCCTTCTATTTACCGTGCTACTAATTCCAAAAACCGCTTACTGTTCTTTTAAATCCTTGTACAGCACAGCAAGCAACCAATTTTCAATTAAATCTCCTGATCTTATAAAAACCCACAATTACCACTAACATTACCCCAGACTTTTCTCCCTTGATTTATCTAGCAACAATTATGGATTCCTCTAAAAATAAATCATCCACGGAATCCCATTCTCATCATCACCATTTTAATAGAAAATATTTTTTAGGCTTACACCCTTCAAATCTGGAACCTTCTTCACCGACTCTGAACAAAAAAATGCCTATTGATGCTTGGTTGGTGATCAATAATAGCATTGATAATTTGCACAAATCTGAAGAAGATACTGATTATGATGATAATTCTTCCATCTTATCAGACATTTATCTAACGGATATCTCAAGTCCCGTGGAATCTATTTCTTCTACAAGGTCTAACTCTCCATCAGCTTTGTATTCCAATAACAATTGTTCTTCTACCTCTTCACTATTACCCGAAGGTTATTTCCCTCAAACTAATCCATTAACTACAACAACATCTTTGAAAAGAGAAAATTCCTTATCATATGAGCCTCCAAATCCGCCAATCCTTAATAATAAACATCATCGAGGATCAACGTCGTCCAATTCGTCCAATACTGGTCGTCACCACGCTCGTCGAAACTCCACTGCCATCAAATTCCATGGTCCAGTGTATGTTAAACACAAATGATTCTTATTATCTTATACTATTATTGCTCGTTTTTCTCTTTCATTTCCTCATTTTATTTTAATCGCTAATATCCACTCTCTTTTCTTGTTATATATAGCTGGTTTCTGATATAACTACAATACTTTTCTTATTCATTTATATTAACATTTGTAAACAAATTGCAAAGAATCTGATGATTTAGACTCAGAATGGGCCTATTTGGCTGTATCAGGTGACACCCGGAAAAACCCCATTTTTCTTGTCATGGACATCACCAAATTCTCGAGCCATCACCGGATAATATTTATATATAAATCTTTCATTTCCTCTTTTTTCCCCCCCATTGAACACCTATTAAGACAAAAGACACAAGTTAAAATTCCATCATCATGGTTAAACAATTGATCCATGATATCTCGTATTTCTCTTTATCGACTTCCGATGAAGAATTATACAAAACTACTCAAGAATTTTATAACAAATTTTTAAAATTCAAATTATCAAATTCTACCAGTTACATTTCTTGGTTGACTCATGATTCCAATACCAAAGATTCCAAGAGTATTAGATTATGTCTTGATAAAGAAATTCCAGAAACCGAGAAAGATATTGAAGAACTAAAATTAAAATTAAAATCTAATATTCATACAAATGATTGGAGATCAACAAAATTGAGTTTCGTATTTAAAACTGAAAATCTTGAAGATGTTTATAATCGTTGTTCAAAGTATCAAAAAACAATTGATCCAACTTTTACTTTTCAAATTCGTCCTGATCCCGTTACTCCAGTGGAAATTTATCTTATCGATCCATTGGGTAATCTTGTCGGTTTTACTTCAATTTTGAATACATTTTCTGCTAATCCTCCAAAAATCGATATCATTGATTCAACACTTAAAAATTTAGAAGATGAAGAAATCATCAAATCACCACTTTTAAAACCTTCAAGTAAAAACTATAAAGGCAGAAAAATTGCAGTCATGACCAGTGGAGGAGATGCTCCAGGAATGAATGCCAATGTTAGATCAATCATTCGTACTGCCATTTCAAAAGAGTGTCAAGCTTTTGCAGTTTATGAAGGTTATGAAGGACTTGTTAGAGGAGGTCCTGAATATATCAAAGAAATGCATTGGGATGATGTTAGAGGTTGGTTACGTGAAGGTGGTACCAATATTGGAACAGCTCGTTGTATGGCTTTTAAACAAAGAGAAGGCAGATTAAAAGCAGCTAATAATTTGATTGATGCCGGTATTGATGCTTTGATTGTTTGTGGAGGGGATGGTTCATTAACTGGAGCTGATGTGTTCCGTCATGAATGGCCATCACTTTTGAAAGAATTGTTATCAAATGGGAAAATTACTAACGAACAATATGAAAAACATCAACATTTATATATTTGTGGTACTGTTGGTTCAATTGATAATGATATGTCATCAACTGATGCAACAATTGGTGCTTATTCTTCATTAGCAAGAATTTGTCAAGCAGTTGATTATATTGACGCTACTGCCAATTCTCATGCTAGAGCCTTTGTTATTGAAGTTATGGGTCGTCATTGTGGTTGGTTAGCTTTAATGGCAGGAATTGCCACCAGTGCTGATTATATTTTGATTCCTGAAAAACCAAGTAGTAGTAAAGAATGGCAAGATCAAATGTGTGCAATTGTTAGTAAACATAGAGATCGTGGTAAAAGAAGAACTATTGTTTTAGTTGCTGAAGGGGCAATTACGAATGATTTGACCCAAATTAGTTCAAAAGATGTGGCTGATGTTTTGATTAATAGACTTGGTTTAGATACTAGAATTACTACTCTTGGTCATGTTCAAAGAGGAGGTACCGCAGTTAGTCAAGATAGAATTTTAGCCACTCTTCAAGGGGTTGAAGCAGTTGAAGCAGTTCTTGAATGTACTCCAGATACTCCATCGCCAATGATTGGAATTGAAGAAAATAAAATTGTTCGTCGTTCATTAGTTGATGCGGTCAAATTAACTAAATCCGTGGCTGAAGCAATTGGTAATAAAGATTTTAAAAAAGCCATGAGTTTAAGAGATACTGAGTTTAGTGAAAATTTGAATAATTTCATTGCCATGAATTCTGCTGATCATAATGAACCAACTTTACCAGTTGATAAAAGACTCAATATTGCCATTATCAATGTTGGAGCACCAGCTGGTGGGATGAATAGTGCAGTTTATTCCATGGCAACTTATTGTATGTCAAAAGGTCATACCCCTTATGGAATCTTGAATGGATTTTCTGGTCTTGCTCGTCATGGAGCAGTTAAAAAACTTGATTGGTTAGAAATTAGTGATTGGAATTGTTTGGGTGGATCGGAGATTGGTACCAATAGAGCCACTCCAAGTGAAACTGATTTAGGCTTAATTGCTTATCAATTAGAAAAACATAATATTAATGGGTTGATTATTGTAGGAGGATTTGAAGCATTTGTATCATTACATGAACTTGAAAGATCAAGAATTACTTATCCAGCCTTTAGAATTCCCTTAATTTTAATTCCAGCCACAATTTCCAATAATGTGCCAGGTACTGAATATTCGTTAGGAGCCGATACTTGTTTAAATTCTTTGATGGATTATTGTGATATAATCAAACAAAGTGCGGCAGCCACTCGTAAAAGAGTATTTGTGGTTGATGTTCAAGGTGGTAATTCTGGTTATATTGCAACCTTTGGTCAACTTATTGTGGGAGCCAATGTTTCTTATGTCCCAGAAGAAGGAATCTCGTTAGAACAGTTAGAATACGATATTGAAAATTTGAAAAACTCCTTTGAAAAAGATTCTGGTCAAGTTAAAGCTGGTAGATTGATTTTAAAATCTGAAAAAGCCTCAAAGACTTTAACCTCAAAAGTAATCACCCAAATCATCAATGATGAAAGTAATGGCAGATTTGAAGCTAGAACCTCGATTCCTGGCCATGTTCAACAAGGAGGAATTCCCTCCCCTATTGATAGAACCAGAGCGTCAAAATTATCATGCAGAGCCATTGAGTTTATTGAAAATAATTTTGAAAAATTGAATCAATACAAGTACGATGAAAACTTTGGATCGTACTTTTTTGAGAATGACAAATTCAATTTCTTTGAAACTGCCAGTGTTTTGGGAATCAAAAGTAACAAGATTGTGTTCAGATCAATTAGACAACTATTTGATTTGGAAACTGAGTTGAAATTAAGAATGCCAAAGGCAGTTTATTGGAATGAAGTACGTAAAGTTGCTGATATGTTAGTTGATAGAAAAAAATTATAAGAATGAATGACAGTGTTTTGAAATTTGTAAGTCCTTTAAATCAAAAAGTACCGAAAAATCAATGCAACAAATTTTACCTATTAATATTAATAGCCCATACTAATTCTCTGAATGAGATTATCACAAACTTAGAGTTGCTATTCGCAGTATGAATCAAGAAGTTAATAAGAAATTTAACTGTTTGAATAACTTGAGAAAAACAAGAATGATTAAAATGAGAATCTGAAAATGAGTATTATATTGATTTACAAGATGAATTTCTAAATTTTTTTCATCATAAATGAATGCATTTAATGTGATAATGTATAACAAGATAACAAGATATCAAATAGAGTACTACAAGATAATAATTGGATTACTTGATCGAATGAATTGATGTAATAATGTAAATCTACAATACTAATGAAAGTTAACAAAAAAAGTTTATCATTTGATAATCGTATTGAAGAGTCATTAAAACAAGATAATTAACGGATTATTTGACTAAACCAATGCATTTGTAGTAATGTAACTTACAATCGAATAGTAAAAAACTTTATTAACAAGATACAATGATTGGATTAACTAAATTCTCATTATAACCAACCATTTCATTTTCATTATTCCAACTACTCAAAAATTTCCCCCAAAAGGTATAAATTTCTTCAATTAATTTATTCTTCAAGAAAATACTCACAAACACCTCAAGTGTTAAGTTCCAATTATTGAAGATTTTCTCCCTGATGAAAAGATTGTAGTTTGATTTTTTCAAGATAAATTTCTCGTGTTGGATCAATTCCATGGTTGATAAGCCAGATATCAATGACCAGGATTTCATGGAAAAGTTCCTATCTTGAACAAACTTTGAGGCAATTATCAAACAAGTTAAAAATGTTCGTCTTTTGCAAATAAAGACATTATTCAAATTATTGATTTTGATTTCATTTGAAAGTTTAATTAAGTAATACAATGATACTTTTAAAGTTAAATTTGAACATTTTGATCTTTTTAAAATTGTTATGATGAATTCATTTAATTTTAAAAATGAATCATCATCAATTTTTTCATTCCAAATTGAATGTAATAAAATTGAAGCTGAGCAAATTAATCCGTAATTTTTAACTTCTTGTGAACTTTGAATTTCTTGTGAGTTTTTAATTGAGCATAACATAATATAATATAATTTATAGTGACACCAACCCAATAACCAAATAGATAAATAAAATAACCAGAACCGAAAAAAAAAAAGATGACAAAAAAAAGTTTGAGTGTTTGAGTGTTAAAATTGTTTTAATTTAGAAAAGTCAATGACTAGTCCATAAAGATTTGAATAAATCGTAATTAGTTAACATGGGAATTCTCAGTATTTATGTAATAATATGAGTAATAATGTGACTAATCTGTGCATTTTTTTTTTGTTTCCGTTCCCGGAGGTGACATGACTAAATTCAGTAAATTTCCACAAATTCCACCAAAAATTCCAAAAACTGATCCTGTTGAATTGCTTTGTTACTAAATCGTAATCTTTCATACATTCCCAGGACTTTATCTTGTATTTCTGGTCTTAATGTTTCCTTGAAAGCCAAATGCTCTCTAAATGACAAATTGGCGTGTCTAGAACTGGCCGAAACCCGCACTCGGTCTCCAATACTACGCAACACATCTTCATAAACCAAACTGCTAGGAATATATGGATCATGTTTGATGGGACTGGATAATCCTGGATGCTCGATGATGGTTGGCGGAGTATTGGATTCATGGTATGTCATTTGGCATTCTTTGGTGTTTTCCATAATGTAATCATAGTAATCAACCCCCGTGAAATCATTTGAATGGATTGGAATATATCGTTTGGGAATATCTGATAATAATATATAAAACTTATATGATCGATAAAAAGCAAGTACCAAGGCCATGACGATAAATACCACACAACATGAAATCACGATGATTGCATTAACTGCCAAATTACCACTACTACTGGTACTTTTTGTACTTTGAATCAAAGTGTCAACCGGTAATAACGAGCAAGCGGCCACAAATGCTGTTATGAAAAAGATCAATGAGACTCGATATAAGAATAGTTGGAGTTTTTGCCAAGTGGAACTTTCCAATAATCGATTTCTCCTTTCTGACATATTTATTTGTGATTTTATGATAAATTGTGTCAACTTAGAATCCTCATTTTTCCATTTTTGAATTTTTGAAGTTTCTTTGTTGACCGGGTGTTGCACCCCTTAATGCAATGTTTTATCAACATGAAAACGAAAACTCTGGAAAATCGGAATCATCATAGAAGAGATTTTTCCCTCCAAATTAAGCAATGTCACTGTGATATGTGAACAAAATGCGTTATATAATTACTATACTATTTGCAACCTTGACGTCAACTATATTTGTTAATTTTGAGTCAAAAGAATCAATTTGCTCTGCAATTACTGGCACCATCAATGAAGTGTTAGCGTACTACGATGGTTGGAGACCGGGAGGAGTACTAGGAATGTTCAAAGAGCCATACTATTGGTGGGAGGCCGGGGAAGTTTGGGGTGGGATGATTTCCGCTGCCCATTATTGTAACAACAATACTTGGGAATCATTAATTTATGAATCATTAATGCACCATAGAGGAGATCAGCTAAATTATATCCCCAAAAACCAGTCAATGACGGAAGGTAACGATGATCAAGGGTTTTGGGGCATTGCCGTTATGGAAGCCGTTGAAAAAAATTTCAAGAACCCACCTAGTGAGGAGATTGGTTGGCTTGGATTAGTGCAGACTGTTGTAGCGACAATGAATGATCGATGGGATACGGAGTATTGTGATGGTGGATTAAGATGGCAGATTTTTACTTGGAATAAAGGTTACACTTATAAAAACACTGTTTCCAATGGTTGTCTTTTCCATTTATCTGCTAGATTGGCAAGATATACAAGTAATGGTACATATATAGAAATTGCCAATAAGACTTGGAATTGGCTTGAAAAAATTGGATTAGTTCAAATTGTTGATGATAATGATAATTTCACTTTAAGAGTTTTTGATGGCACCAGTGTTAAGAATAATTGCACAAAAATTGCTATCAGTGAATGGTCATATAATTATGGGTTATTAATTTCTGGATGTGCCTATTTATATTCCACTACTAATGACACAACTTGGTTGGAAAGGGTTCGAAACATTTGGGAAACTTGTAAGAATTTGTTCTTCAAAAATCATATCATGTTTGAACAAGGTTGTGAGAGTAAGAATAACTGCGATAATGATCAAATGACATTCAAGGCCATTTTTTCAAGGTTCTTGCACCAAACTGCACTATTAATTCCTGAACTACAACCAGAAATCTTTGACTACTTAAAAACCTCTGCTTATGGTGCTGCTTCAAGCTGTATTGAAGAGTCAAACATCATTTGCGGAGTAAAATGGCTGGAAAACTGTTATGATAATACAAGAGGACTAGGCCAGCAAATTAGTGCCATGGAGATCTTCACTAGTTTTTTAGCTTTGCAAAATTCTAGTATTCCCTTGACGAATATCACGGGAGGCACGTCACAGGGAGTTGAAGGGGGCAGACATGTTCCTGATGCAGAGCAATGGGACTTGAATGATTTGGAAGTTAGTAAAACCGATAAAATCGGGGCAGGATTTTTGACGGTGATTATTGTGATTTTATTTGTTTGGTCAGGAGTTTGGGTTTTATGGTAAATAAATTAGTTAAAATACACGTTTATTAGTACATTACAAAAGTCCCTTTTTGATCATTTCTTTCTTTTTAATTTCAATAAATTTTTCCAAACTTAAATCATCATCATTGTTATCATTACACCATTTTTGTAAATTATTTAAGAAATTTTTCAGTAGTTTCAAATTATACTCGAATTGTTGAAACTTGTAGAGTTTTTCCAAAAAATCACAGTTTTCTAATAAGAAACCTAGATTTTTTTCTGTCTTCAAATAATGTTTATACTTGATAATTGGTAAGAAATCTTTGATGTTGATTAAATTTCTAATTTCCAATACTTGTAATGAATAAAATCTTTTCTCATTAAATATTATGGAAATTGATTCATTTGAGATTTTTTCACAGTTATTGATTGATAATTTTTTCAAACTTTTTGATTGATTAATTGATAAACTATAAAGGGTTGAATCAGTTATACAACAACCGGCACAACCTAAAGTTTCTAAATTCAAACAGTTTTGAGAAATTCTCAATAATGAATTATCAGTGATCAAATTTTTATTCTTAAATCTCCCAATATTTAAATACTTCAAATTCAAACAATTTTTGGAAATTTCAATGATTCCTTGATCATCAAACCATTCACAAGATCTTAAATCCAATTTTTCCAATAATGGGGAATTAATTGACATAATTTTTAAAAAAAAATTATTAATTTTTTTGGAATTGGAACCCGCAAGAATTAATTTTTTCAATTTCGAGGGTTCTCTACCAAAGTTCGAATATGAGGTAAATAATGATAATGGGGGATAAATTGATGGACAAATATACATTTCAATCCATTCTAATTTATTCCCGTTATATATCAAATAATTGGCCAATAAATTAATCTGATCTTGAGTGACATGTTTTAGTTTTCTTAATAAAAAAATCCTCGTTGATGAATTTTTGAATAATTCCTTAAAGTTCTCATCATTTTCATCTTCTTGTCGTAATTTTTGAATTAATTTTTGAAAATTTTCATCATTTATGAAAAATAATTTATTAAATATGATTTTTTTGGAAATTGAATACCATAATCTATTAACAAATAAACAATTATAAATGGTTTTATTAATCATTTTGATATTTTTAATTGATAATAATGGATCATTTTTATAGATTGAATGTTTGGTTGTTTTTTCTTGATTATCATTATTGAAATAATTAGTTAATAATAATTCATTATATTTGTAATTACCTTTTGGTTGTTTGAAAGTATTTCCATTTAAATTTTCAAAATTAATGGGTTTTCTCTTAATTGGGGCAATTTCAACTGGTAAAATAATATCGTCTTCAACAAATGATAAAATTCTTTCCACAATTTCAGGAATGTTCATAATTGTTAATTTTTCCTTTTGAATTGGTTTATTAAACTTTAAGTTATCGTTTAGATTTGCCATTGATAATTTTTTGGTAATTGTATCAACATTATCTTGTTTATAATAATAATTTTGTAAAAAACTTTTGGGATCTTGAGTATGGTATAATTCAATGGTATTATGGTAGTAATTTAAAAATCCATCATCATCATCATTATTATTAGTTTGTTCGTTGATTGGAATTTCATCCATTATAATATCATTAGTATTTAGTTTCAAACTTCCAGTCATACTTAATGGGGTTGTGGTAATAGTAGAGACTGATTTCGGGGTAATAATATTATCATCATCAGTCTGATCATCAGTAAATTTTGATAGATTATAATAACCTCTTGAAGTAACAATTCTTTTTTTCAATTTATTATTGTTATTCTCCGTTGATAGATTAAAACTAAAAGTTGATTTCAGTGGTGGAATGATTTTTTGAAATTCTTCTTCTTCATCTTCTTCATCTTCTTCAATAATTCTATGAATACTGTTTGACTCAATTTCAATATTTAAAGAATCATTATAATTTAATTTTTTCTTCTCCAAAGCTTCAAAATTTTGAATATTTTTATTGGTTTTATCAATTTCTAAATTGTTAATTGGTGGTTTTCGACGATACGTTTTTTTATTTCTAATTGAATTATTTGGTATTGTGATTGGATTTTCATTATTATTGGTCATAATTGTATCATTGTTCAAAGCGTCATTATTAATCAGTGGCTCTATATTATATGAATTAACATTGTTTGGTTTGTTGTTGAATAATCTAAAGATTTTCTTCCTTTTAATTCCCAAATCATTGAATAGTGGGGTTTTTTTCCTTTTAATTTGATCATTATTTTTTTCGTTACTATGTAGACTTAGTAAAGATTTGAGACTACTGATACTAGAAGACCTTGAGATTGATCTTTTCAAATTGGAAATTGAAATTTGTCTTGAAGGAATTCTTGAATGTTGGTTTGTTTTATTTTTGGGAATTCCAGGTTTTAAAAACTCATCATTTGACAGCATTTTGTCTGGAGAAATTGAATCGTATTGAATAAAAATAAGAGGAAATGGCAGTAAGCGAGGGAAAAAAAATAGCAGAGCGATTGATAGCAATTTTAAGGATGTGATGATAGTAAATAAGGTAAATCTTTAGCGAGTCGTTTGTTTGTTTTGATTTTTGAGATGTTTTTGTTGATTTGTTTTTTTTTTTTTGAATCTCAGATTTCTTCAGCAAAATTATTGGAAGTTTATCAAAAAGTTTCCAGTTTCATGTGATAAAATTCCAGCAATTATAACATGCTAAGACCCCTCAACAGTTGACAAATCAACCATTAAAACAAGATTTAATCAATCGAAACGATTTAAATCGTAATTCAATTTCTTCCTTGTACACTACTAAGTCCGCGGCGTCCGTGTCGGAATACCATTGAGGAAATCCATGCTTTCTCCAAAAAAAATCAAAATTTTTGACAAAAATTCACTTCAAAACACACAAAAACTTGTTTTTTGGCACTGAAAAGCCCCAATTCACAGGGATATATAATATCTTAGTATACAAACTAAAAACCTTTCACAATAAACTCATTCCAAACATAAAATGTCAACGTTTGGTAGACCTTCGGCTTCAACAACCGCAACATTAAATGATGTGAATTTGGCAAACCCTCCAGAAGATACAGTATCTGATTTAGCCTTTTCATCTCAAGGGAATTTTCTTCTGGCTTCTTCATGGGACAATAAAGTCAGAATCTATGAAATCATGGCCGATGGTAGTTCTCAAGGGAAAGCTTTATATGAACATACTGCCCCAGTGTTAAGTACTCGTTGGACTAGTGATGGTACTAAAGTCATTAGTGCTGGTTGTGATAAACAAGTCAAACTTTATGATGTTGCCACTGGTCAATCTGCTCAGATAGGAGCCCATGACGAACCAATTAAAGCAGTAAGATTTGCAGAATGTGGGAATAGTAATACTCCAGTGGTTGTTAGTGGATCATGGGATAAAACATTGAAATATTGGGATATGAGAAGTCCAACTCCCGTTGCTACTATAAATTTACCAGAAAGATTATATGCTATGGATAGTTGTCAAAAATTATTAGTAGCAGGAACTGCTGAAAAAAAATTTATTGTTATCAACTTGGATAATCCAACGGTTATCTTTAAAGAAGCTACGTCCCCATTGAAATGGCAAACTAAATCTTTAAGTTGTTTTATTACTGGTAATGGTTATGCAGTTGGTTCAATTGAAGGTAGATTAGCGGTTCAATATATTAGTGATGAAGAATCAAAAAAATCATTTTCTTTCAAATGTCATCGAGAAAATGTTACTGATAGAGGTTCCACTAAAAATAAACTTTATACCTTGAATCAAATTTGTTTCCACCCAGTTCAAGGTACTTTTGTTACTTGTGGCAGTGAAGGTAATCTTTCATTTTGGGATAAAGATTCAAAACATCGTCTTAAGACTTATGCAGCCACTGGAATCCCCATTACTGCTGCTAATTTCAATAGAGATGGGAGTATCTTTGCTTATGCTCTTGGTTATGATTGGTCAAAAGGTTACACTTTTAGTAAACCGGATAATCAAGTGACAATCAAAGTTCACGCTGTCAAAGAAGAAGAAGTTAAAAGAAAAGGTTAGTTTTTATTAATACGTGTTTATGTATGGAAATAATGAATCAAATGATTAGAACTTTGCTAATAATTTTGTTAGTGTATTGTTATTGTATTATTATAATAGTGTTTATGTTTTTTTGTGCCATTTCTTTACCAATTTAAGACAATAGTTTAACTTTTCAAGAAAAAAAGGATCTAATGATTTTATGTTTTATGATAAAAAGGTGCAATGACAGTTTTTAAGGAGATTTATACTCGTAATTAGGTTAATTACTTACTTTCTTTATTAAATAATTCAGTTTTTGTAACATTTTCCTCGCTAAAAAGTTTTGGTGTCCGGGTGACCCTTTGTCTCAGACAATTCAATTTCATCTTTTGAGAAAAAAAAAACAACAACAACCACAAAACCATTTGTTGTCCTTTAATCTTTTTCCTTATTGAACATTAACAAACTATGGGTTTTTTAGATTCAATTAAAGAGTCCTTGGACGAATTTGTCTTCAGTCTTACCACCAACGATCGTTACGCCAGTTCTCGTACCACTTATAATGTCAATAATATCAATTCAAATCAAAACTCTTACCAACGTGCAAATACCTTTGATAATAATGTAAATAGTCAAGGAAATTCTATTCAAAGTCCTGAGTTGGGTTATAGACCAGGTATGAAATCACGGACCACCAATGATGGAATCCAAATGAGAGATTATGCTCTGTCAATTCCAACGCCTGAATTATGGGAAAGAATTGAAAAAATTTTGTATGAAGAATTTCCTGATCTTGTGGATTTTTTAAATGAACCGGCCACCGCTGCTGATTTAAATGAATTGGAAAATGATATCAATGTCACTTTACCTCTTGATGTTAGAGAAAGTTGGCAAATCCATGATGGTCAAGAAAGAGGTGGTAAACCAAGTGGAGTTATTATGGGTCTTACAATTTTAGATATTGAATCAATAGCCGAGGAATATACTGTTTGGCAAACAGCTAATAAAAAAATTGAGTATGAACAAAATTTGTATAGAGAAAAATTGGCTGCTTATAAAAAACAAATGGAACAATTAAATAATCCATCATCATCATCTGAAAATAGAAAAGTCTCTGGTAGAAAAATTCAACCACCAGTTCCTCGTATTGACTTTATGTCTCATCAAAGATCATATCCAGAAGGTTCAATTCAACCAGTTTATGTTCATTCTGGTTGGGTTCCTCTTGTTAAAGATTTCTCTGGTAATAATATTGCAGTTGATTTAGCTCCAGGTCCAAAAGGTAAATGGGGTCAAATCATTTGTTTTGGTAATGATTTTGATACTAAATTTGTTATTGCTAATTCTTGGTCTGAATTTTTAGAAAGTGTTGTTAAAGATTTTGAAGCTGGAAATTTCAATGTTGATATTGATTATGATGAATTATCTTATTGTGAAAATGGAGTTTCTCTTAATTATTTTGATGCTTTAAAAACTAGACATTTACCAAAATTTCAAAAAAGAATGAATTATCGTGGCCCAATTCCACCAAATCAATATCCACCACAGCAAAGACATTATAATCAAAAACCTCAACCAGTTCAATTTCCCTCTACTTCAATTGGTGGATCAGGTAATGATAAAAAAGATGTTAATAAAGATCTTGATTCTGTTGATATTAGTAAAGAGACTCTTATAGTTCCAGAAGGGGATATTTCTGTTAAAACTGAAACTGAAAAAGTTGCAGAAGATGCTGAATTAAAATTTGATGAATCTGAAGCAATTCTTAGTATTGATGAAAAAGAAGAAATTGAAGATGAAAATAATGAAAAAAAACCTTTGAACAAAGCTCCTGAACCAAAATCTTCTGATTCCATTTGCTTATAATTTGTCGCTTACCGATTCTATTTATTATTTGTTGCCTACTACTGAGTGAATGCTTAATGCCCACCAACAGTATAACTAAAGTTTAAT